>CAJYDF010000040.1:0-24086 GCA_913698145.1 Sericostoma sp. HW-2014 | reverse complement strand
ATTTTTGATCACTTTCTGGATTACTTCGTTGACCTTTACGATCTCCTCGTAATGACGCCAGACTATTTTCCCTATGGCTTTTAAATGCCATGCGTAAGGTGAGTAATTAATTATAGTATTTTTTTAATTCTTAATAACTACAGTTCCAGCAATTTTGTCATGTAAAGCTTGGCGTTGTTTAGAAAATAGTATAAACCAAATACCAACTAGCACTAATACATATCCACAAAATCTTTTAACTAATTGGCATTTACTAGGTTTTTCAAGAGTTATTGCATCTACTATTTTCATATGCATAATAAGTTTTCCAGGTGTGGCTCCGCAATAAATCCAAAAACCAATAAAATATGTTGATACTAGAGCAAAGTTAATGATAAGCATTAAAATAAATAATGTAAAAATACCACTAGCAGTTATGTTTTGGAGTAATTCCGGTTTTCTGCTACCCATTATTAGTATGTCAGCCATATTAGCTTTAAAAAATAATAAAGATAGTCTAGATAAAATAAAGGAAGTGATTGGCGTTGTAAAAATTGACAACAAAAATGAATCTAGACAAGAAGCAAAAAGCCTAGGAACTAGTTTGGGGTATATAATTTGTTTATTCATTTTTTTTCTAGCTTATATTGTATAATTATTTCCGACAGACTCCTAGCCCTAAATTCTCCTGAATTGACTATATTATAAATTTTCTTTCGAAAGAAGTCTAATGTAATATAAGATCCAAACCATTACCAAGCATAATATTTAATAACTCACTGGAACGAGGCACTACATCAAGATTCGTAGCGATATCAATATGTTGTTTAGGTAGGAGTTTGATATTTTTGTGATGCATTATATAAGATTTTACCGTTACATATTTTTTATCTAACAGTCTAACTCTAATTAATGGTATGGTCACATCATGGTCGGAGTTATTGGTTATCTGGTAGGAAACTTTAATTTGTCCTATTTCTTTATTTTGTTCAACATGGATGTTTCCTATAGTTAGGATATTATCATTTTCTTTATACAGAGCTGGTATGTTAAGTTTTTCTTGAAATAACAATAATAATAAAAGAATAATTACGCTAAACAATAAGATAGGTAAAATATTTGAATGTTGGGGAATTTTTGGTGGTAATAAAGCTGGCAAATTAGTACCTTGGGTTAAAAATATTTTATTATTTTCATTAGTGCTAGCACTTTTTGCTGTATGATGATCTGATATAATTGGTGGTTGTTGCTTTTCATGCTCTGATTTTTGATACCAGATATGGTTGCATTGTGAACATTTGACCTTCCTACCGGTCATACCTATTTGTTCTTTTGACACTATAAAGTTAGTGTTACAACTTGGGCAGGAAATACTCATTTACATGCTCTAATTTATGTACTCAAAATATTTAAGTATATTAGGTTGACTTAAAAATAAAGTAAATTATGATTTTTTTTTACCTTTTAGCAAGAACCTTATGCAAAAACATATTAATACTATAGAAGAATTTTGGCAAATACGCGATAAATTAACCAAAGATTCAGAAAAAACTAATTACGCCAAACAAATATTGCAGGATATTATTAATGGTTTGAATCAAGGGGTAATCAGGGTTTGTAAGAAAGAAGGAGCTGATTGGCAAGTTAATCATTGGGTAAAAAAAGCTATTTTATTACATATGATGCTAACTGATTCGCAAATTTACTCTGGAGATTGCATGAGGTGGTATGATAAAATTGCCCCCAAATTTTCTACAGATTATAGTACAGAATTATTTCAAACAGATGGCTGTCGTATTGTTCCCGGAGCAATTATTAGAACAGGGGTCTATTTAGCAAAAAACGTTGTTGTTATGCCTTCTTTTATTAATATAGGGGCATATATAGGAGAGGGAACAATGGTTGATACCTGGGCTACTATAGGCTCATGTGCCCAAATAGGTAAGAATTGTCATATTTCCGGTGGAACAGGTATTGGTGGTGTGTTAGAACCAATCCAAAATAATCCGGTAATAATCGAAGATAATTGTTTTATAGGTGCAAGATCAGAAATAGCAGAAGGAGTTTTAGTAGAAGAGGGAAGCGTAATTAGTATGGGAGTATTTATTGGTGCTTCTACGAAGATAGTAGATAGAGAAAGTGGCAAAATAATTTATGGTAAAGTTCCAGCCTATTCAGTTGTAGTACCTGGCAGCTTGCCTGCTGATTCAGGAAAACCAAGTTTATATTGTGCCGTAATCGTTAAGCAGGTAGATGCCGGAACTAGGAGTAAGGTATCGATAAATGATCTGTTAAGAGGAAATTAAATATATGAATAATAACAAATTAAAGATTATAGTTGAGACAAAAACCCTAACTCATGCTTTGAGCTTTGCTAATTCAGTAGTAGAAAAACGTAATGTAGTTGCCGAACTTAGTCATATTAAATTATCATCGAAGGATGGGAAACTAGAGTTAATAACTACTAATATGGAAATATATTTAAGCCAGAAAATAGCAGCTCAAGTAATAAGAGAGGGAGAAATAACGGTATCTACTAAAACATTAAATGACATAGTAAAAAAGATAGCTGATAATGATATAGTACTCAGTGTATCCAATGAAACCGATCAGCTTGAAATTTTAGGAAAGAATTGTGCTTTTAATCTGCTAACTTTACCTGCGGATCAATTCCCTGCATTAGATGATATTAATGTTGAAGCTATTTTTAAAATAGCTTGTCGTGATTTTGTTAAGATGATCGATGGCACCCTGTTTTCGGTGTCCCTTGATGAAACTCGCTATAATCTTAATGGCGTTTATTTTTACGTAAAAGATGAAGAATGTTGTATGGCTAGCACCGATGGACATAGATTATCAGTGTCAGTAGTAGAAATAGTCGATAAGGTTAGCAAGTTTGGTGTTATTTTATCTAAAAAAACTCTCGAGGAAATCGTCAAAATATTAAAAGACCCCAAAAATATTCAGTTAGAGGTAGAAATTTTTCTAAGTGTGAATAGAATTAAATTTGTTTGCAATGATATTATGATGGTATCAAAACTGATTGATGGAACTTTCCCGGATTACCAAGGATTTATCCCAGTAGATAATAACTATAAACTTACTATTAATACCAAATTGCTAGCTGATGTTATAGATAGAGTAGCAACAATAACTATAGATAAATTTCAAGCAATAAAATTAACTTTATCAAGAGATATGCTTGAAATCACAGCTTCAGGAGAAGCAAGGGGAGCAGCTAAAGAAACTATACCACATTCACTAGATGAAAATAATTTATACGTTTTTGATCATGAAGATACTTTGTCTATAGGTTTTAACCCTAAATATCTTACTGACGCACTCAATGCTGTGTTAAATGCTACTAAAGCAAACCAAGTTGACCTATATTTTTTGGATGCATCATCGCCAATGTTATTGAAAACGCTTCAGAATCCTAAAGACGTTTTTGTGATTATGCCAGTTAAGGTTTGATCATAACAAGAGTATCACTTATAGCTAACCAGAATTATTTTTAGGAGGCTGCCTACAATAACTAAAGTAAGCATCATTACGAGAAGGCGTAGCTGACGAAGCAAATGCATTTACTCTGTAGGTTCTTCTCCTAGCAGTGGTGTAGTCTGATCATCAGCACACGGCACACTATGTTCAACATTAGAGAGTTTTAAGTACGAAAAAATTTTGTTTAACACTTCATTAGGAAGAGAGATTAAGCTAATGCTGTCTTCTCCGAGATAAGTTAGTTTGACTAAAACTATCAGACAAAATATATTCTCGAACATCTTTACTTAATGGTTTATCGAGTATGATACTTCTTAGGCAAGCAACTATTTCTTCTCGTCTTTTGAAATTGGTTAGCTCATTAATTTTGTTGTCATTATGTATTTGTTGTAATTTTTCGATTAATTGATTGGTAATAGTTGATAATTTATTATCTATTTGTTGCTTGCTACTATGATGATCTAATTCTATACTAAATATTTAAGGAAGGAGTTATGAATTTAACACATAGAAAAGCAAAAATAGAGGATTTACCTCGTATTATAGAACTATTGCTTGAGGATGACTTAGGACAAACGCGTGAATCTAAAAGTACAGAGTTGGATAAATGTTACATAAAAGCGTTTCATAAGATTGATAGCGATCCAAACCAATATTTGATGGTTGTAGAAAAGATAAGCGAGATAATCGGTACATGTCATCTCACTATTATACCCTCGCTAACGTTTATCGGTAGTACTCGCATGCAGATAGAAGCCGTAAGGGTTGCTGAAAAACATAGAGGTCAGAAAATAGGTCAGTGGATGTTTGCTCAAACTATCTTATATGCTAAAGATAATGATGTTTCTCTTATTCAACTTACAACAAATAAAAAGCGTTCAAAAGCAAAGTATTTCTATGAAAAATTAGGCTTTATCGCTAGTCACGAAGGTATGAAATTATATTTGCGGGAGAGATTATGAGCAAAATAATAATTTTGAGAAAGAATCTATAATGAACTGATGTGCTAAGTAATACTAAAAACATTGAGTTGAATGAGCAATTTGTCAAATCTCTTAATTTCATGGAATTAAATACCAGGAATATTTTTATTACTGGTAAAGCAGGAACAGGAAAATCCACGTTATTAACTTACTTTAGAAGAAATACTCAAAAGAAAATTGCAGTATTAGCTCCTACAGGTACCCAGTGCATCAACGAGGGCATGAGTTTTAGTACTAAAACCACCTTTGCTTCTACCTAAAGCTGTTTCCTCTTGATTATCTTTGATATACTACTAATAAATGAAGGGTTGCAAAGATAGAAGAGATATTTAATAATCTAAAATTTTATTTATTTACAGGAGTTAGCAAGAGAAAATATTGAACTACAATTAGAGGTGGTAAGATATTGAGTGATTATATATTAGACCTCTTGCATAACCTAAAGATAATTGAGGCATTTTTAGGAAAAACGAAGTCGAGTACCGCAGCGTACTAAGATGTACGTGAGGAACGGATACGAGTTTTGACAACAAAATTACCAATTAGGTTAGGTTATGCAAGAGGTCTATTTATTCACCTAAAATTATCCCACCTACCATAACCTCATTAAAAATTTCATTCCAACGTATTTTATGCTCGTATTTAATAGCTCTATCAACCTCTACTAACGAAACATATTTGTCTACAAAATTTGACGTATCCTGTAATAAACGTAAATAGTATTTTATTGTATCAATAACCCCATTAACGATAACCTGACAGCCATGTAAGATTTTAATTTTTTGAATTATATCATTAATAGCATCAGATTCTGATGCGGTTAACCTTAAATTTGATAAAATGTAATATCTTTGAATTTTAGTAATCCGAAATTTGTCAAATGCAATTTGTACGGTTTCTTTAGTGATTAACCTATTCCACTTAACCTCTATACCTTCAAGAACTTGGTTGTTTTTATCAAATACTTCAATATCCCCTACAGCACCACTTTGTAGATCAGACGATGTATGACTTTCAAGGTGAGCCAATTTACATGAATTAAATCTTTTAACCTCATCAATAAAACATTTATATATTGCATAAATTGCTAATACTGGCAACCTACTTGCTCCAAAACCATCTTTATATTTATACGAAAAATGCTTTTCAAGAATATAAATTGCATTAGCAATTGTTATCTCCGTTGGACGAACTAGATTAACCCGCTTCTTTTCCCGTTGAATTAAAAGTTGCTTAAAAATATACTTAAGAGTTACCTCTGCTGAATATTTATTAACTTCTAATTCATTAAGAATTAATAAAAAAGCTTCGGCGACTTCTTTTGGTGATATTTTTCCCTTGTAGTCTAATATATATGGATAAGGTTGTTCAAGAGAACGAGTTAGCCAACCACTTTCAGACATTGATGGAAATTCATATTTTCTTAAAAATGGAGTAACATATTTTGTATCAAAGCTTCTACCAGAATATCCATTTTGCATATTTGATTGATGGTACCTAACATCTTGAGAAGGATGAAAATACTTGTATACTACACTTGTAATGAGAACTGTTAGCACCCCCTTACTACGCTCTGAATTATCTAATATAATATCCAATCTACTTTTAATACTATCTTCTATAAAGAAGTTAGACTCAACTGAAACTTTTTCCAAGAAAGTAGCTAATTCTTTTCCATATTCCATAATAAACTCAATAAATCACAGTAATTGTTCAACTATAGCTTCTCCTATAATTCTTACCTTTGGAATACATACAGAATTTCCAACTTGTTTATATAACTCAGATATTGAAGATTTTAGTTTATAGTCTTCAGGAAATCCCATAATTTTAAAACACTCATTTATTGTTAGTTTTCTTACACGTCCATTATTAAGTAATATCCAATAACGCCCCGAAGTTTCTTGCGATGATAATGTTGGGTGCGTACCTTCAATTGAATATATTCTGTTTGGTTGTTTGTGAACTCTAGATAAATGCTCAGTTCCCTCCCTAACCCCTTTATTTCTTATCTTTTTATTCCTATATCCACAAAATATTAAACCACTTTGTTGTCTAGTTGGATTCTCTATAATTTTATATTCATCTGATTCTAGAAATTCAAAATCCCCTTCTTGATCCAAAATATCATGAATTTTTATAGTTTTTTGTTTTTTAAGCTTAGAAAAATCAAACTTACCATTTAAACTTGCAATAATAATTAATCTTTCTCTATTTTGTGGAACTCCAAAATTTTTTGCATTTAGTATATTGTAAGAAATATTATAGCCTATCTTATTAAGGTTTGATACGATGTGTTGCAACGTTTCACCATTGTTATGATGTAATAAATGCTTCACATTTTCTAGCATCACAACTTTAGGCTTTGAATGATTTACAATATTAAATATCGATTCAATTACACTTGCACGTTCATCTTTTAATCCCATTTTTTTACCTGAAATACTAAAGGGTTGGCAAGGAAATCCTGCACATAAAACATCACACTCCGGTATATCATTTGGATCTATTGTTTTGATATCTCCAGCTGGAATTTCACCAAAATTTTCTTGATACATTTTTTGGCAATGTTCATTTATTTCGCATGAAAAAAGACACTTTCCACCTATTGACTGCAACGCAATCCTAAATCCTCCGATCCCAGCAAATAAATCAATGAAAGAAAATTTGTACATTTGTAAATCAGTTTTTATAAACTTTATATTAAACAACTTAACCACAATCTCAATCTTAAAATCATAGTAGTATATTTATTTTTCTATATTAACCTTATCACTTCTCCGCCTCTCCTAATTCTTTATGATATAATTTATAATATTCGGCTTTATTTTCTATAAGCTGTGAGTGAGTTCCTTGCTCAAATATCATACCAGATTTCATAACAACTATGTGATCAACATCCTTAATACTCGATAAACGATGGGTGACAATTAAGGTAGTCTTACCTTTACGAAGATTTACTAAAGAATTTAAAATTAATCGCTCAGAATTTTGGTCTAACGAACTTGTTGCCTCATCCCAAACTAAAATTGCTGCTGGCTTCAAAAATGCTCTAGCTATCGCTAAACGTTGACGCTGCCCACCTGAAAGCGTTGAACCTTGATTACCAATCATCGTATCATAACCGAATGGGAGCTGTGAAATAAACTCATCAGCATCAGCATATTTTGCCGCAGTAATAATTTCACTGCGAGTGGCATCTGGGTTACCATAAGCAATATTTTCTGCAACGCTAGTGTCAAATAATGTAGTATCTTGCGTTACTAAAGAGATTTGCCGTCTTAAAGAGTCAATTTTTATATCTTTAATATCGTAATCATCAATTAAAATTTGCCCGCTAGTTGGGTTATAAAATCTTACTAATAAATTAGCTAATGAAGTTTTGCCGCTACCAGAACGTCCTATAACAGCTGTAGTCTTTCCTTGCATTAATTGTAAATTCAGATGCTTTAAAGCTACTTTATTATTAAATTTTAGCTCTATATTGTTAAAAACTACTGATGGATTAACTAACGGAACAGTTAGAGCATTTACACTATCTTTAATAACAGGCTCAGTATCTAGAATATTAAATACTCTTTTTGTTGCAGAGATACCTTCTTGTAGGTTGACATTTAAAGATACCAAACTTTTAAAAGGTCTATAAGCTGCAATAAAAGCTGAGATAAAAGCAAAAAATGCTCCTGGAGTAGTTTCTCCTTCTATAACTAATAGTCCACCATACCAGATAAGTCCTCCAACTGTGATACCACTTAATATTTCCATAATTGGTGAGATCAGTGCATCCAATTTGGCAGTTTTTTTTAGAAAACGTAAAATATTGCTGGAAATCAATAAAGCTCGATTGCTTTCAATTTTCTCTCCTAAGAAAGACTTAACAATTTTAATTGACCCAAAAGTCTCATCTAACCTTGAAGTATAATTAGCTAATTCCTCTTGAGCTTGACCTGATATTCTGCGAATTCTCTGTCCTAATTTTTGTATTGGATAAATTGCTATTGGAAATGCCATAAATACAATACAAGATAGCTTAGGTTCTAGCTTAAACATCACTAATATAAGACCTAGTACTGTTAAAGAATGTTTGGCACAACCTACCAGTAAATTCGATACAGCACCACGCATCATCGAAATATCGTTGGTAAAACGAGATATTAAACGTCCCGATGATTGAGACTGAATAAATAGAATATCGGCAAATAATAGATGTTCATACATTTTAATTTGCAAATCAGTTAAAATTCTCTGACCAATAAATTTAATTAAATAACTTGAATAATATTCAGCAAGACCTTTAATAGTATGGATTATTATTACCATAAACGGTAGAAATAATAACATTTGACGATTGCGTATTAAAAATATTTGGTCAATGGTTGGTTGGACTAATTCAATAATATAAGCAGTACACACAGCCGAAACCACCATAAAAAATACTGCTACCCCGATCTGTTTTAGATATGGTCTTATATGGTCAACTATTAGCCTTCTTAAAGTGCTATAGGCATTATAGTCATAATTTATTAGATTATGTTTTTTTGGCAAAATTCTCTCCTTCCGTTTGGTAATTTGTTACAACTCTTGCACTATACAGATAAATTACTGTACTGAACAATATTAGTAATAATAACATAAAAAATCCTAGCACTAAGTATATTGAATTAAAATATTGCCATAATAACATACAAAAAAATGGCGTTGTCGATGAAAGTATCATTCCACCAAGTGAATGAGATAGGCTACACATTCTAGCCCTAATATTAGTTACAAACATAGATTGGACAATAATTTGTAATGGCACTACGTAAAATGGAGCAAGTCCGATAAGTATTACCGGAAAGTAAATTATCGAGATTTTTATATATAATAGCAATTGTACAATAATTATCACTAACAAACTTAATGATAGTGAGATGATAATTTGTTTTTTAGGATAAAACCTATCGGCTAAAAAACCAGACAACACCGACATACTAGCATAAATGCTTATTAAAACTATATTGATAATTTGAGATTGATGGCTATTCATAACCAATGCACTTTTTACAGCAAAGACTCCCCAAAAATAAATGAGAAAATGGTAAATACCCCCTATACAGCCACTGATTAATATTGCTAAAATAAATTTGCTAGGCAAATTTTTGATAATCTTTGCCAAATAAAAAAAGTTATAATCAGCAGATTTGTGATCTTTTCTAGATTTTAAAAATTCTTCGCTTTCATGAAAATAATGCCTCAAGAATATAATAATTAAGCCAAAAATTCCACCAATAATAAAATTCGCTCGCCATAAATAAGCAATTGACTCAAACTCTGTAGAAAAATGGTAAATTGCTGCCGCAAGCAATGCTCCAACCTGACTACAAAATGATACAATACCACTAGCACAATTTTTACTTGCCTTACCCACTTTTTCTACAACATAAATTTTTATTGCATCACTTTCTCCTGCTAAACTCATTAAAAATGTCATACGACAAAATATTAAAATTATTGTCGCTACTATACCAATTTTATCAAAATTAGGAGTTAACCCTATAAGAATTGTCGAGATAGTGGCTAAAAATACCGAAATTCTCACTGAGACAATTCTACCATATTTATCACTAATAAAACCAAAAATGATCGAGCCGATAGGACGAGCTATTACAGCTATACTAAATATAGCAAAAAATAATAATATTTGTTGATCATTTGATCCTAATGGTAAAAAGTTTTTGGATAAAATAGTTGCTGATAGCCCAAAAAGAGCATAATCATAATAACGAACAGTTGTTGTAAAAAAAGCAATTAGGAACGCCGGTCTTGTCATACATCTAGACCTATTATTTTTTTCATGGTATAATTTTTTTATCTTATTTGTGCATTGTTGATTTTTTATTGTTGAGTATATACATTTAATGCAAAAAAAGAAAATGTTAGTTATATGTGGACCTACTGCTAGTGGTAAGTCTTATTTGGCACATTATTTAGCCAAAATATATGATGGCGAGATAGTTAACAGCGACTCTATGCAGATATATAGGCATATCCCTATTATTACTGCTTCACCATCACCAATATACCGAAACGAGATACCCTATCATCTTTATAACTTTTTATCCGTAGATCAAGAATTTTCAGTAATACAATATGTAAATCATGCTCTTGAGAAAATTACAGACATCCGTAATAGAGGTAAGCTACCAATAATTGTTGGTGGTACGGGGTTATATATTAATTCACTGCTTTTTGGTTATAATGAAATACCGACAATATCTCCAGAGATTAGGCAATATGTTAGAGAGTTGCACTCTAAGATTGGCTCATGTCAATTCTTTAATCAACTAAAAGAGCTTGATGTATTGGCTAGCCAGAAATTAAATAAGCATGATAGTCAGAGGGTTATAAGAGCCTATGAAGTATTTATGCAAACCAAGCAATCTATATTTACTTTCCAAGCTACACAGAATATACCCATTCTTCCAGAATTTGACTTTAAAGTAATTTTTCTACATCCGGAGCGGGAATTTCTTTATCAAACATGTAATACTAGGTTAGAAAAAATATTTAATGAAGGAGCAATTGAAGAAATAGCTCTAATTAAAGAAAACTTTCCCGATATAATATCTTCTGCAATAAAAACCATTGGTCTGCGAGAAATATTATCTTATCTAAAGAATGAAATTACTTTACAAACTGCCTTAAATCTAGCACAAATTAAAACCAGGCAATATGCAAAAAGACAAATTACCTGGTTTAAAAACCAAATAAAAGACAAGATTACTCTAGAATATTCCAATAATCAACAATTTGAAGAGTTATTAATAGACTTATAGTGAATTAACTTGAATTTGCAACGTTATAAATCCGATTAGTATTTAGATCAGTGTAATTGCGAGGAGCCACTTTAGTGGCGACGAAGCAATCAAAAAAACGATTAAAATGGATCAACTATGTTAGCAATAAAAATTTAAATAAATTTGGTTTAAATTTTTATTGCTTCTGCAGAGCTAGAATGGAGAGAAGAAAAATTGAGGTAATTGATATGCCCATATTTTATTGTGGTCACTTTGTAACCTGAGGAATTAAGTGAGGAGAGGATATTAAATGTTTATTATAAATATTACTTACAAAACAAATCTTGCTGTTGTTGAAAAGTTTATTGCAAGTCACATAAAATTTCTAGATAATTATTATTCTAAAGGTTGCTTTATTGTATCAGGTCGTAAAAATCCTAGAACAGGAGGTATTATTCTTGCAAATATTAAGGACAAGAAGCAAGTTGATAGTATAATAAAAGAATATCCATTTTACATTAATAATATCGCTAATTATGAAATAATTGATTTTACCCCTACAAAATACCATGAAAAATTCGCATATTTTACTAAAAATATTTATAACGATACTAAGAATATATAATATTGTATAAAGAATTCCATAACAAACTAGTAATTTATAATCATATAGCTAAAACGTATACGTCATTGTGAGACCACGCAAGTAGGTCGGCAATCCACATTTATTGGACAACAACTACGCGGAAATGACAATTTACAATAAATATTTATCCTGGTTAGCTATAATCCTTATAAAACAATAATTAGAATTAATGATGATTTACCCTACCTTACTTATTCTTTTGTTTATCCTGTTTCTCTATTTTAAATTTAGAAAGACATTTTATATTACCTCAATAATCTATCCAATAGTTGCTGGTATATTATTAATTAACAGCCAAAATGAGGCGGTAATTAATCTATATAATAATAGTTTTATTATTAATTTTAGTAATGAAAATAAATTAATAGCACTTGCTTTTATGGTGATAACGTTGGTGACTAACCTATATGCCATTAGCCAAAACAGGAAATTTGAGGTATTGATAGGTAGTTTATACTCAGCCTCTTCCTTGATCTGTTTATTTGCTGGGGATTTTATCTCGATGTTTGTTGCTCTAGAAATGATGATGATATGTGCCACTTTGTTAATTTTTTACGGTAATTGTAAAAATAGTATTAGGGCGGCAAGACAGTATTTCCTTACGCATCTTATAAGTGGTAGTCTTATCTTAATAGGGATTAGTTATATAATCACCAATAGTTCTAACATACAAATTATTTCTCTTAGCCAATTGATAGAGAACAGAGATGCTTCTTTTATCTTTTATGTTCTAATACTTAGTGGTTGCTTAATTAATGTAGCGAGCATACCTTTTTCCGGATGGATTGTTAATTGTTATCCATTTGCCTCAACTTCAGGGATGATATATTTAACCAGCTTTACTAGTAAAATATCGATCATTATACTTCTTAAATTATTTAGTGGTTTAGAAATACTTAAATTCTTTGGATTATTAATGATTATATATGGTGGGGTTTATGCTTGTATAGAAGATAACATCAAAAGATTAGTCTGTTATCTTACTGTTTCTCAGCTTGGATTTATGGTGATTGCCATCGGCACAAAATCTCAACAAGCAAATTTAGGAATCATAGTTTTTCTTTTTGTCCATATATTGTATAAAGCTTTATTTGGTCTATATGTTGCTATATTAATAGATAAAGGTAATGTAGAAAATTGCTCTGAGATAAAAGGGCTTTACTCATGGAGAAACCCTTTATTGCTTGGTAGTTTAATAGTTAGTGTATTATTCATTATAGCCTTACCTCCTCTTGCTAGTTTTGTTAGCAAAATTATTGTGACCAATGTTTTGAATCAGGATATTAATTATTATGCTATTTTCCTATTAAAAATTATAACATGTGCAGCTTTATTTTCTACGGTTAAATACAAATCTCTGACTAAGGACTTTTACCCTATAGTGAATATTTTGAGCAAAGTCAGCTTATTGGTCATGCTATCGTTTGTATTGGCAACTAATTTCTTTTTAGAGCAAGGCTTAAAATTAGTATGGTCATCTTATCCTGTTGAAACACTTGATATAAATTGGTTGGATATAGTAAAGCAAATAGTAATAATAATAATAGGTATATTGCTTAGTGTGGTTTTTAGTAAAAAGATTTCTAGACGTTCAACTGCTAACATAAATTTAGATTTATTTCAGTTTGTTGAAAATAATTTTCGTCGTATTTATTACAAATATCACTTAGTGGGACACGATTTTAATGATAGACTAGGGGCGGAATACCCTGTTTTGAAAAGAGTAGAAAAAAATGCTTTACGTAAGATAAAATCTTTGCATAATCAATCAACAAGTCTATTAGTCGTAATTATATCGTTAATTACTTTTATAATAATAAGCACTAAATGAGGGCAAAATGCAGCCACCTATAGCCGATAAGATCGATTACAGTTTTACATTGCACGGTAAAAAATTTACAGATCAATATAACTGGCTTAGAGATATCGAATGGCCTAATGTTAGCGATAAAAAAATCATAGAATATTTACAGGCAGAAAATGAATATTCCGAGCAATTTTTTGAGCCATTACAAAAAGAAAAAGATAAAATATTTGAGGAGTTAAAGGGCAGAATTAAACTTGCTGATCAGTCAACTTACGTAAAAAAAGATAATTACTATTATTATACCAGAACTGAAGAAAATGCTGAATATCCTATATATTGCCGAAAAATTGGGTCAATAGATGCTCCGGAAGAAATTATATTAGATATCAATGTTATTGCTAAAGATAATAAATTTACTGATCTAGGTCTAGTATCAATCTCTCCCGATCATATGCTACTAGCTTATAGTGTTGATTTTACCGGGGATGAAAAATATACAATTAAAGTCTATAATTTAAAGACCAAAGAATATTTACCAGATGAAATACATAATGTGAGTCGCACTATAATTTGGCATGAATATCTGAAAGGGTTCTTTTATATGCCGATTAATGAGAATTTTCGTCATGATAAATTAATGATTCACTTCATAGATCATGCAATTTCCGATGATAAGTTAGTACATCATATAACAGATCCATTATATCAGTTGAACGTTAGTAAGTCATCCAGTCGACAATATATTTTCGTTGATGTATCTGGTCATGATGCAAATGAAACATATGTTCTAGCAATGTGGGATCATAGCTTTGAGCCTAAGCTTCTTAGACCTCTAAAGGGAGGAGTTTTTTATGATGTTGAGCATAATGGTGATAATTTTTATATTAATACCAATGAAGGGGCAAAAAACTTTCGCATAGTGTTAGTAAATGTGCGTAATTTTCAAAATGATTTATGGGAAAATAATTATATACCAGAAGACCCAACTAAATATTTAGCTAGTTTTAATATTACTAACAATTATTTAATAGTTAATTATCGTGATCAAGGATTACCAGTTATTAAAATAAAGCATCTTAAAGAGCAGAATGAAAAAATTATTCATTTCCCGGATGCTGCTTTTACTGCTTCAGCCTTATCTACTAATTTTGATGAAGATGATATTCGAGTAAATTATTCTTCGCTTGCTAGACCGAACACCACTTATAGTTATGATTTTAACAGTGAGCAACTATCAATATTGAAAGTACAGGAAATACCAAGTGGCTTTAATCCTGAAGAATATATGGTGGAAAGAATATTTGCTTATAATGATGGGGTTAAAGTACCAATTACCTTATTATATAAAAAATCATTATTTAACAAGGATGGGAAGAATCCTTTATATTTATATGGTTATGGTTCATATGGTATCAGCATACCAGTATCCTTTAGGAATACCGCTATTTCTCTTGTAGATCGTGGGTTTGTTTATGCTCTTGCTCATATTAGAGGTGGAGATGATCTTGGGCATGATTGGTATCAAGCTGCTAAATTCCTCAATAAAAAAAGAACTTTTGATGACTTTATTGTTTCTGCTAAACAGTTAATTAAAGAAAAATATACTAGCCAGGGTAATATAGTAATTTGTGGGGGAAGTGCAGGGGGGATGTTAATTGGAGCGGTCATTAATGAACAACCAGAATTATTTAAAGCGGCCCTTGCCCATGTACCTTTTGTTGATGTATTAAATACTATGCTCGATGAAGAACTGCCATTAACCCCTAGTGAGTTTAAGGAGTGGGGCAATCCTAAAGAGCTAGATTATTTTAACTATATTAAGTCTTATTCTCCGTATGATAATATAAAAGCTCAAAACTACCCGAGTCTATTTATCACGGCTGGAATTTCTGACCCTAGAGTTGGGTATTGGGAAGCAGCTAAATGGGCAGCAAAGATTCGGGCAACAAAACTCGACGATAATATATTATTGCTAAAAACTAATATGGATTCAGGGCATAAAGGTTCTTCTGGTCGTTTCGATTATCTAAAAGAAGCAGCCGATGAGATAATATTTATATTTAGGGCTTTTGGTATAGTCAGATAGTATAGTTAACCGGATTGTGAGCGTTCACGGTTTTTTTGCTTTCTTATGATGAATAAAAAATATGCTCACCAAGCGTCATTACGAGGAACCGAATTGCGGCGACGCGGCAATCCAAAAAGTGACCAGGAATAGATTGCTTCGTTGGCTACGCCTTCTCGCAATGACGTCTTGTACTTTAACCTTTTTTCCGTGAACACTCACGATTCTATAGTTAGTATTATGTAGACGTTTTAGTTATATCATCATATCTCTTCAATCTAGATAATATAGGTTCTAAATCAGATAGCTTAATCATACAAGGTCCGTCACTTGGAGCATCATCTGGCTCTTGATGAACTTCCATAAAAATACCAGCGACTCCAACGCTAACAGCTGCCCTTGCCAGTATTTCAACATATTTCCTCTTGCCACCACTACTATTGCCTATACCACCTGGCTGCTGAACCGAATGGGTTGCATCAAAAATTACTGGAGCCCCAGTTTCTGCCATAATTGGCAAACTACGCATATCTGATACTAATGTGTTGTAACCAAAACATACTCCCCGCTCGGTAAGCATGATATTCTTAGCCCCAAAGCTTTCCAGCTTAGCATGGACATTCTTCATATCCCAAGGAGCAAGAAATTGTCCTTTTTTCACATTAACTACCTTATTGGTCAGTGCGGCAGCCCGCAATAAATCTGTTTGTCTACATAAAAAAGCGGGAATTTGGATTATATCAACAATTTCAGCAACCCTAGCACATTGACCCTCTGTATGAACATCGGTAAGAATGTGACAATTAAAGGTTGATTTTACCTTATACAAAATTTCTAGCCCTTTGTCAAGCCCACTACCACGAAGACCATTAATTGAAGTTCTATTTGCTTTGTCAAATGATGATTTGTAAATAAATGGTATGTTAAGTTTAGCCGTAAGAGTCACAAGCTTGTCTGCCATAAATAGTGCATGATCTAGAGTTTCTATTTGGCATGGACCAGCAATCAAAATAAATGGTAGAGCATTGCCAATTTTGATATTATGTAAGTCAATTATTTTTTGCATAAGTACAGTTGCTCCTTAAATTCTATTTCGCAATAGGCAAGCTAGATTCTTGTTGCTTATCATCAACTTGCTCTATTTTCTTAATTATTCCCGAATTCTTCTTAGAAGACAGATTAGCCAGAATAACAGCGTTAATCATAAATAACGTGGCAAGTACTACCGTAGTTCTAGTCAAGAAATTAACCACCGTCCGACCTGCAACAACACCCATAGTCCCATTACCACCACCAATACCACTTAATCCATCACTACCAGTCTTTTGCATCAAAATTACAATAATTAGCAATATTGCTATCACAATATGAACAAAAAGTAATATATTTATCATTTTTTAAAAACCCTATAATTTAACATTTGAACTAGCATTTGATAATCAAGTGAGGATTTGCCAACCATAACCCCATCAATATTCTGTATACTTAATATCTTTTCTATATTATCTAAATTTACAGATCCACCATATACTAAGCTGATATTATTTGCAACTTGCCTTTGCTTGAGATAATAATTAAGAGCATCAAATATTTCTGTTAATTGTTCTTGTCCAGGAGTAATTCCTGTTCCTATAGCCCAAATTGGTTCATATGCTACTATTAAATTTTGTTCACCTACTATATTTGGTAAAGATTCCTCTAACTGCTTTAATAAAAAATCTTTATAATTATTGTTTTGTCGTATAGCTAAATCCTCTCCAATACAAATAATAGGGGTGACTTGAGACTCCAAACAATTTTCTGCTTTTTGTCTTATTAATGCATTAGATTCTTGTAAAAAATTTCTTCGTTCACTATGACCAACAATAGAGTAATTAATTTTACTCAGTTTTAATAGTAAGCTAGAATATTCTCCAGTGTAACTCCCCTGCCCTACAAATCGACTGACATTTTGTCCACAAAACTCTAAAAATTTGAATTTGTCAGATAGATAAGCAAGATAAGGAACAGGAGGAGCTATAATAAGCTGATTATTATACTGTTGTTCTGTAAGCTTAGTACAAAATTTAAATGCCTCATCTAAGCTCATATGCATTTTCCAATTAACAATAATAAGTTTTTTCATAAAAATTACTTGCAGATATTAGTGGACGAACTATTTTAGTGTATTATAAACACTTAAAGAAGAAAAATTTTATATTTATGTTAAATAATATTAGAAACGCTGCTGATAGTTTTGTAATGCGTATTCTACTTGGCGTAATTGCCTTCGCCTTTGTTGGATGGGGAATTAAAGATGTATTACATACTAGCAATAATTTTGATTTGATTACCTTTTCTGATGCAAATAATATTAGCCAAGAAGATTTTCTAAAAGAAAAAGCCGAACAAATTCGGGCTATTCAAAGACAAAGTGGCACAAATCTTAGTGAAGAAGATATAAAACAGTTAAATATTGATAATTTTATTATTAAAAAACTTATCAATAACCGTATTATCAACTATTTAGTTAGCTATTATAATTTAGATTTAACTGATGATAATGTGATCGAGTTAATTAAGGAAAATCCTAATTTTAAAAATGAACAAGGTCTATTTGACATAGAGCGATTTAAAGGTTTTTTAAAAAATTATTACATTAATGAAGAAGATTATTTTTCTGACATTAAAGAACATACTTTAAAGAATCTTCTAATTCGTATTTTTATAGAATCATTTCCTACACCAAAGATAATGGTCAAAAATATTGTAGATTACATAGCTGAAACAAGAGATGTAGAACTTGTACAAATTGATCTACAACGTCAATCTAAAGACTTAGTAATAACTCCTCCAACCACATCGCAATTAGAAGATTTATACCAAAATAACCTAACATTGTTTGAAGTACCGGAAAAACGTAATTTGTCTTATGTAAAAATATCAAGTGAAATGTTATGCCAAAAAATTCATAATAATGATGAGGAGCTATTAAATTTTTATCAGGACAACAAAGAAGAATTTGCTAATAAAAAGTTTAGCGAGGTCAAAAAACAAGTTAATGAATTACTGCAACAACAAAAAGCAGAACAATTGAAACTATTAATGATTAAAAATCTAGAAGATGACGTTGCATCTGGCTCAAGTTTAATAGAAATTGCTGGGAAATATGAATTGCCTATACAAAATTTAGAGTCTATAAGTTATCAGGGTTTAGCAGTTAATAAAATTGATATTGCCCAAAATGCGGACAGTATTTTCGATCTTGCAGAAGGGGAATTATCATATCCAATAGAATTAACTGAAAAAGGAGCTTTTATATTGGTTGAGATTAAGTCTATTCAACCAAGCAAAGTGCAAGAATTCTCGGTAGTTAAAGAGCAAGTGCAAAAACTATGGAACGAACAATATTTAAAAGGTCTAAATTTAAAAACCATAGAAACTATTGCTAAAGAGTACACCCCAACTAAGAATAAAGAATTTTTGAAAGTTATTACTAGCCAATCTACAACTTTTTCTAGGTCTGAAATTCATAATAATCATCAGCTACCAGCAGAATTATTATTAGCAATTTTCCGGACTAATATTGGCTCCAATACTCCAGTTTTTCAGTCAAAAGATAAGGCGTATTTTGCTTATATAAAATCAAGGAAAATTGATAAGAAAAAAAACCAGGAAATTCAGAAAAAAAATGAGAAGGATATTGCAAGTGGCATACAAAACAATATTATTGATGAGCTGATTAGCTATGCTATCAAGAAAAATAACATGAAACAGGTGGGATCGTAAACATTTTTAATTAATTTTCCGCCTAAAGAAATTTGCACTATCATATTAGAACCTAATATAAATCAAAGAGGTTATAGTGGACTCAAAAAGATAAATTCATAAGGAGTTAAACCTTTAAAAGCTTTAAGTCTTTTTGCAAGATTGTAGGCATTGATAAAATCACATAAATGTTGTTTAAGTTGCTAAAGAAGTCTATTGATAATTTACATTTAGTAGAGGGAACTAATACTAATTATCTTTGAATATAGGATTAGCTATAAGTTTTATCTTTTAATAATTCAGCTATTGCCTGATAAGATTTAATAGCTTTTTCTGGATCAGTGGCAATCATTTCTGCTCCAAGCTTCTCATTATTACTCATATTCCATAAACGACAATTATCAGGGCTGATTTCATCTGCCAACATTACCATAAATTCTTCACCATTGAACACTCTACCAAATTCTAGTCTGCATTCAACAAGTCTTATACCAATACCTGCAAATAGTCCACTTAAAAAATCATGGGTTCTGATGGCTTGATGTTTCACTGCATCAATTTCTTGCTTATTTAACCAACCAAAATTCAGTATTTGATGTTCATTAATTATAGGATGCTTTAATTCTCTACTTCTAACTCTGAAATCGATAATTGGGTGATCGAATACATATCCTTCTTCCATAGAGAACTCTTTTACAAACCTGCCACATGCTACTGTAGAAATCAATATTTGAATGGGGAAAATATCCACAGACTGTATTAATTGTTCACGCATATTCATTTTTTCAATTAAATGGTTCTCTATCCCCACCATATCGAGCTTACTCATTATAAAGGATGAAATATTATTATTCAGCACCCCTTTACCTGAAATATCAAAAATCTCACCATTTTCTAAAGTAATTTTGTCAGTAAAGGACATAATAAAAGCAAAATCTTCTTGTGACTGATAAAGAACTTTACTTGATCCTTGATATAATTTTTGTTTCATTAGAAGAATAACGTTAGAAAAATAGATTAAATAAATATTTTATGCTAATCCAGCTAGCAGCAATTGCTATAACAGCTATAATAAGACCAACTATAGAGACTATAAACCCCAAAAATATAGTTAATCCATCTCGATTTAAAAGACCTAATGTCATTATAGTAATACCAAGTGCAGGCACAGCATTGGTTAAAGGTAAAGGTATTGATATGGTAATAGCACAAATCAACGATATTAAACCAATAAATTGTTCGCAATATATAGAAGATGCAAAACTATATCTTGGTCGTATATATCTTTCTACCAATTTAATTTTTGGCACAATCTTGTTACTTATATTGATAAGTATATCATTGCTAATTTGATAATTGTTAATTTTAGATGGTAAAAAAACCTGTCTAAAACCAAGCAACATCTGCATAGATAAAATGATTAATGGTATCCCTACTATAGTAGTAAAACCCGGAGGATACGGTAAAGGAATTGCAATTGGTATGGCAAAGAAAAGCATCATTAATAGAAGACCATTTTCATGAAAGTCAATTAATAATTCACTGATTTTAGTCTTTTTTTTCTTTTCTTTTTGTCCTAGTTTACAAAAAATACTAGATACCTTAGCTCTATCTAGTTGTTTATTTTTTGCAGTAATATTAAACATATTCACTTAAATTTTTTGTAAGTTATACTATAATTTTAGATTATTAGGAAACAATTAATAATCAAAAAATAATCCCATCAATGGTTTTCCTAAATTCTGAAAAGCTATAGCTGAAATGTAACACAATTGGAATAGATTTAGCAAAGAATATTTTTTATAATTGTCAAGCTTTGCAGAGATGCAAAAAATGATAAAATATGCTATTCTGAAGAAAGAGGTCGTGATATAGTCGATTGATGAGAAATTGGTGACGTCGTTACTCGTCGCTCGCCTATTACTTATAGGCATCACTCCTAGCCCCAAATTTTTCTGAATTGACTATAACTAATTATGTGGTTTAAAAATTATGTCTGTGTTACCTATTGTGACTGCTCCGGATTCAAGATTAAAACAAAAATCTTTGCCCGTAGGTACAGTCAATGATACTATAAGAAAGTTGATGGATGATATGGTTGAAACCATGTATCATGATCATGGGGTAGGACTTGCAGCAATTCAGATCGGAATAGTTAAGCGTATATTAGTGGTTGACTTACAGAATAGTGATGATACAGAAAGAGTGGAGGGTTTTTATCCGTTATTTATTGTAGACCCAGAAATAATAGATAAATCTAAAGAGTTAGTTGTAGCATTAGAAGGGTGTTTATCTTTACCGGAACAGCAAATTGAGATAGCAAGGTCTGAATCTATAAGTATAAGATTCTTAGATTATAATAATAGACAGCAAGAATTAAAAGCTGATGGTTGGCTTGCTAGGGTTATTCAACATGAGATGGATCATTTAGACGGTAAGTTGTTAGTTGATTATTTGAGTAATATAAAAAAGGATATAGCATTACGTAAATTAAAAAAGCTAAAAAATAATAATTTATGAAAGTAATTTTTATGGGTACGCCAGAATTTGCCGTGCCTGCTCTTAGGGAGTTAATTAACAACAACGACCACCAGGTGGTTGGCGTATTTACTCAAGCTGCAAAATCTAAAGGGAGAGGGCTAAATGAGGTAGCATCACCTGTACATCTCTTGGCATCAGAATATAATATTGCAACTTATACTCCTAAGACCTTGAGAACCGAAGAGATAACCCATTTAATTAATTCAATTGAGGCGGATATAATAGTGGTAGTTGCTTATGGGTTTTTAATACCAACAGTTATCCTACAAGCTAAAAAATATGGATGTCTTAATATTCATCCGTCAAGTTTGCCGCGTCATAGGGGGGCAGCTCCATTACAGCGTACTATTATAGAAGGTGATTTAGAAACTTCTGTATGTATAATGCAGATGGATGAAGGACTAGATACTGGTGATATTATATTGCAGCATTCATTGTCACTTTCTCCTAGAATAACTTTACCAATTTTGCATGACCAATGTGCAAAAATAGGAGCAGATTTATTGATTGAAACCTTAGATAATATTGATAATTTACCAAAAATTATCCAGGATAAGAATGGGGTAACTTATGCTCATAAACTTAAGAAAGAAGAAGGGAAGATAGATTGGTGTGAGACTGCCTACAAAATAGATTGTAAAATTCGAGGTATGAATCCTTGGCCTGGTGTATATTTTGAATATAGAGGTAAAATTATAAAGATTCTAGAAGCGTATTATAACGATTTGGATATTAATTTGCCACCTGGTACCGTAGTTAATAATAGTGTTTTGGAGGTAGCTTGTGGTAAAGGTACTTTGATCATCCAGAGATTACAGCAAGAAGGAAGAAAAATCTTGAACGCCGAAGAATTTATGCGTGGCTTACAAAGCCCTATAATTAGACTACCTTGCTATTAAATATCTGAGGTGCAACCTTCATATAATCAAAAGTGAATTCTTTTAAAAAACGGTAAATTCTTATATGTACCCCCTTCTGTTACTAATCTTAGAACAATAATTTTAATTTTAGCGAACCTTGATGTTGGGAATATTTATTATTAAAAACTAAATATTCATATGCTGCCATAATTTCTGCTAGTTGACATTTTATAGTAATAGTTCCGCCAATTTTATACTGGTATTTAGCCGCTTCTTCAAGTAATAATACTTCCTCCCTATTGTTAGATCGATCTAACTCTATCCGCATATGCAGATTTTTTTGTTTGTTATGCAAAAACTTTTCGACTTCCATATATAGACCAGGAACCATCTGGCTAGTATTATTAACATTCATTGGCATAATTACTCCAAACCCTATAAGCCCAGAAGTTCTTCTGCCATTACTAGCTGCAACTAATAGGCTTTGTGTTTTAAAACTTGCATTATATCTAGCAATATTATATCTTCCATATTTAAACCCAATATATGGGACAATTAATACTCTGCTAATCCTTGAATTATAAGCAATTATTGCTTTGCTACTATATGAAGTATCAGCAAATTTAGCTTTAACTAGCTGATTATACGCTGATAATTTTGTAGAAACATTACCCAAAGCAAGAGAAAGAAAACCCTGTAATATTACTTTTTTCGACAAATTAGTTTGACCATATATCGACATTACATGGGTATGTACAACAATTTTGTTAATACGATTCTTATATTTAAAATTCGAGAGAACATAGTTATAAGCTCCCCCAATAATGCTACCACTTGGCAACTCTATATCCTCGCCAATAGTTACCGCACTAATTTTGCCCGTATACCCATTTAACATGCTTTTACCATTATACTTAGCTTTACCAATCGTGCCACTAATCCACAAATTTTTAGGAACAATATTAACGTCATCGCCAGAGCTAAGGACGGTAAGATTGTTTAAGTACCTTAAATTAGCCAATCTTAAATCAATAGTTGAATTTGCAAATTCATAAGACAATATAACTATTTCATTTACCGCTAAGGCAATATTTCTTATTATTTCTTTTTGTAATAGCACTATGTCATCGGTGTTAGTTGTTGTAATCACAGCTACTTCTGGTTGTGGAGATGCAGCT
>CAJYDF010000038.1:0-21080 GCA_913698145.1 Sericostoma sp. HW-2014 | reverse complement strand
GAATTTGCAAATTCATAAGACAATATAACTATTTCATTTACCGCTAAGGCAATATTTCTTATTATTTCTTTTTGTAATAGCACTATGTCATCGGTGTTAGTTGTTGTAATCACAGCTACTTCTGGTTGTGGAGATGCAGCTTCTCCTTCTGGAGTATCTTTTACTTCTGGAGTAGCTTTTCCTTCTGGAGTAGCTTTTCCTTCTGGAGTAGCTTCTCCTTCTGGAGTAGCTTCTCCTTCTGGAGTAGCTTTTACTTCTGGAGTAGCTTTTACTTCTGGAGTAGCTTCTCCTTCTGGAGTAGCTTTTACTTCTGGAGTAGCTTTTACTTCTGGAGTAGCTTCTCCTTCTGGAGTAGCTTTTACTTCTGGAGTAGCTTCTCCTTCTGGAGTAGCTTCTCCTTCTGGAGTAGCTTCTCCTTCTGGAGTAGCTTCTCCTTCTGGAGTAGCTTTTACTTCTGGAGTAGCTTTTACTTCTGGAGTAGCTTTTACTTCTGGAGTAGCTTTTACTTCTGAAACAACTGTTTCTGGTGGTGGCACTCCTCCTATTCCTCCTGTTGCATCTCCATCTACATCCGCTTCTCCTGTTTTTCCTGTTTCTCCTACTATTCCTGCTCTTACATCTCCATCTGCCCTTCCTGCTGCTACTAGAACAGAAGCTCTTTTTTGAACGATTGGCTCTTCTTGAACTGCTCCTTCCACTGGAGGTGACATCGTATTAACATTCGAATGGCTATCAATTGGTATTACATATTCAGTATCTTGGCTAATCACTGAATCGCTTGGGGTATTGGTAGAATCTAATGATGTGAACAAATTATCAGAATTATCACTAATCTCAACAAAAGAATCTGTGTCATGATCACTAAAGCCCATTAACGAACTATTATCAGAATTATCATTAATCTCAACAAGAGAATCTGTGTTATAATCTAAGTCTATTACCTTATAATTGTCATGAATAGTTAAGTTTACTTCCTTATAAATATGGGGGACATCATTCCTTTCAACAAGAGAATCTGTGTTTTGATCACTTAAGTCTGTTCCGCAATTATCACAGGAGTCTCTTAATAAATTATTTGGAGATACATTTACGGTTGCTGATGCAGGTGGCGTATTAACAAATGGCTGTGGTATTTGCTCTATAGGTTCGGTATCTTGACTAATCGACTTGCTTTTATCGTAATTTATTAATAGCATAGAACCGCCAGGAATGAGCATTCTAGGGTTTTCCTCAAAATTTTTAAGCACGCTTTTAAAAGCATTTGATAAATATTCATGTGGAGGTTTACCTAATACTACAGAAACATAGAGTATATTAACATAAAAACAACTCAATATAAGACATTTAATTACCTTCTTTATTCCTGTAAAAGTTTTATCTAATATTGACATATTGATATTACTTCCAATTCATTACGTTCAGTTAGTGAATACCTCCATTTAATAAATGAGTACTCAAATGTTACTGTCAGGCAATAATTGAAATAGTATCATAGTATTATCCGTTGTCTAGACAAATCTTGTCCACAGAGCCTAATATACCTCCTGAGAATTATCTTTTTCAGGTGAGCTATTATGGAAATCATCATTATCTTGGGTCTCTTGTTGATAATCTAATATCTGTATATCATGAGTTTTAAATGCTTCCATAATACTACCAGAAGAGGTAATTTTACCGGTTTGTGGATTTACTGGTAATAATTTAATCGATTCTGGTATTTTAAACGCCAGTGAAGGGATATCAGAATATGCCTTTTCCATAAAGTCGATAAATATCGGTAAGGCAACACTTGACCCTGTGGCAGTTTTTCCAAGTGTTTTTGGTGTATCATAGCCAATATATGTTCCAACAATTATTTTGGGAGTAAAACCAATAAACCAAGTATCCATACTCTCATTGGTGGTACCGCTTTTACCAGCTATAATCTTACCAAGTTTTTTTGCAGCTATTGCGGTGCCTCTTTCAACTGCTCCAGTAAGAAATGAGACAATCTGATAATCACTTGCCTCATCGGTAATCATTCGACAATCTGGTTGAGACAAGATAGGCGGTGATACGTTATCAGTAAGCTGGGAATCAGATACACTACAATTTTCACATTCTCTATTGTCTCTACGATAAATTATTTTACCGTTACGATCTTTAATGAGTTCGACAAAATGTGGGGTGACTTTTTTCCCTGAGTTGGCAATTATTGCATAAGCGTTGGTCATTCTTTCTAAGGTAGTTTCAAGTGTCCCAATTACTATAGAAGGAAATTTCTTTGGTTCATCATTAATGCCGAATCGCTTGATTATTTCAGCAACTTTGTTTATTCCTATAGATTGGGCTACCCTAACTGTAACAGGATTCCGTGATTTCTCAAGACCTGTACGCATAGTAATTAAACCCAAAAAATCCCCTTTATAATTTTTTGGTCGCCAAACTGGCATACCAGGACCTTGTGGAACCTCTACTTGACTATCTTCAAAAATGCTATTTGGCTGGATGGCATTTTCTAAAGCAGCCAGATAAACGAAAGTTTTACTGAGTGACCCTGGTTGTCGTAAAGCCTGGGTAACACGATCAAATTTACTAACCGCAAAATCATACCCACCAACACTTGCAAGCACCTGCCCTGTTGTAGGGTTCATCACCATAATAGCCCCATTAACAGTAGGAATTTGTCTTAAAGAGTAATTAGCATTTACTTTTTCGACTACTATAACATCACCTTTCTGCAAAAGAGTTTTTGCAGATTTAAGGTTATTTTTCGCCCATTTCATTTCTGATAAAGCTATTTTGGACTTACTCAAGTCGCAAAGACCAATTTCCGCTTGATTATCTGAAACATTTAATACTACCGCCAATTGATATTCTAGAATGGCTGGTGGCTTTGTTAGTTTATTTAAATTATCTTGCCAGTTATTTATATCTATATTAGTGATAACTCCTCTAAAACCATGTTTTCTGTCATATTCTCTTATACCTTTTCTAAGAGCATTCTCTGCAGCTTGCTGCATATTAGCATCAAGTGAGGTAATGACTGTTAAGCCTCCAGTATAAAAATATTCTTTACTGCCAATTCGGCGAATAACTTCTTCCCGTACTTGCTCAGCATAATAACCAGCGGTAACGGTTTCGCTACGATCCCGCTTTTGTAAAATAATTGCCGTATCTATTGCCTCTTTTGCTATTTCTTTCGTTATATAACCATCTTCCAACATTCTCATAATGACATAATCTCTACGCTCTTTTACCCTGGCATAATTTTTTTCCGGGTTAAAATTTGATGGAGCTTTTGGTAACCCAGCAATAAAAGCTGATTCAGCAAGAGTTAAATCGTCAATAGATTTATTAAAATAATTTTGAGCAGCCATGGCAACTCCGTAGGCTCCCCTACCAAAAAATGTTTGATTAAGATATAGCTCCAAAATTTGATCTTTAGTAAAGGTTTTTGAGACCATATAGGATAAAATCGCCTCTTTAATCTTACGTTCTATCGATACCTCGGAGGTTAATAAAAAATTCTTGACTACTTGCTGGGTAATAGTTGACCCTCCTTCCACTCTACGGTGGTGTACAATATTAGAAATATTTAGTATTGCTGCTCTGATTATGCTTATAATATCAACTCCTGAATGTTCAAAAAAATTCTTATCTTCAGCTGAAATAAAAGCCTCTATAAGAGAGCGTGGCACACTACTAATAGGTACAAAAACTCTACGTTCTAAAGCATATTCCTCCATTAATTTTCCATTTTGGGCATACACTCTTGTTACCGATGGTGGATGATAATCGGCAAGTTGTGAATAGTCCGGTAAATCCTTAGAGTAATTATACAACAAATATATACAAGCACTAATAGCTATTAGCCCTAATATTAAAAATAATTTAAAAAATACGTAAAAAAGTTTGAACATCGTTATATCAATTTATTATAGAGGTTTAGCTTTATTTCACTAGAATCCACTATTAATATATCCTTAAATTTAGTAGATATGGTATTTGCTAAATTTCCTATTAACAATTCGCATAATTTGTCAAAAACTGCTTTCATAAATCCTACAGCGGGTTGATTTATTTTAGCATGAAGAGATTGTTTGGTGATATCTATATCATCCTGCTCAAATAAAGATGCCATCAGTTCCAATAAGGTTCCTTCATCTTTAACAGATGCAAGAAGAGTAGCTTTCGTTACTGACTTTGCTGTAATTTTACTTTCTCTTATTATCATTTTTTGTTCTTTAGCAAGTTTTTTTAATTTAGATGATGTTAAAAAACCTTTTATTTTTTTTTTTTTTGCATTGTTGGGTAGATCCATACATGAGTTACTAATTAAGCTTTATTGTTTCAATTTAACAAACATTGATTAAAAAACCAAGATTTATTGTTGATGGCTTTTGGTATTCCCGGTTGTTTCAATCCATTGCTTATCCAATGGTTGGTGTACCCCAACCATTGGATAAGCATATATTTGCCATGCTAGCTGTTGTTACGATATACAACCAGTTAATCTATATGATGCGAACTATCTCCTAAAACCGGTGTTATTGGGTCATCTGTAGCTAAGCCGATTGACGTATGTTCGCTAATATTTGGTAGATGACTATCAGAATGCTGTGCTAAAGGAGCCTCAAGACTTACTTTTTGTTTAGGTGCTAATGAGCTTTCTTGCAATTCTATCGCAGAAATATTATTCAACTCTATAAAATCATTTAATAATTCTTGTATTAGAGAGTTATGTTTAAAAATTTGTTCATACTGTTTTTCTTTTAATAGTATTTCAATATCTCCAATAGGTGAGCCATTAATGGCATCTTCAAGGGTCTTTTGTAAGATAATTCCTGGTGTCTTGAGATCAGGAAATTGCTTATACAAACTAGCTAACTGTTGGTTATTTTTCAATTCAACTTTTTGTGACTCATCAGCCTTTTGTAGAACATCTAGTAATTCAACATTCATGTTAGGAAAAGGTAGCCATGTATCTCCCACAGTAAATTCATGATAGAACAAAAATGGCAGTGAGGAAGTTGAATCAAATTCTTCAGTTTTAGTATTAATCTTCCATGTCCTCGCCATATTATTATTTGATATATCCAACTCTAGTAAAAACATTTCTTTTACTTCTTCAATAATTCCTACTATCTTAGAGTTAAATTCATCAATCTTGTCTTCCTTGAGTCCTAAACATTCCAATATTATTTGCGTTACTTTTGTTAGAGCATCTGATCTGGCAGCAAACGATAATTGCTCTGTTCCATTTTTATAAACATGCACGGTGTTTTGATATAGAGATTGGGCAATAATATCTTCTAATATAGGGAAAGAAAATGCCCCATGTTTCTCACTGTAGTTCTTGAGTGTATTCAAGAAACTATTTTGCTCACCGCCTTCTGCGTCCGAAGACAGTAACGGAGTACCATCAGTGTCTAGAGTTATTTTAGATATGATTGCCTTAAATGATTTAATAAGATCTACTCTACTATCGTTTTTTTCTTTATTAAGTTGCATTTTTTTTACTTCAACATCTATATTGATTCCTAGATCAATACTAGCAGAAGTAAGGTTATAAGCCTTAGCTTTTACTATTGGTTTTATTCCTTTAGTACTTATTTTATTACATGCCATATTAAGATTAGCAAGGGTCTTATTGAGCTTCAAAGCTTCAGCTATTGCTTCTACACCAGCATCCCCTATCCTATTGCCCTCTAAATTAAGGTTAATAAGAGTCTTATTGAGCTTCAAAGCTTTAGCTATTGCTTCTACACCAGCATCACTTAGTCTATTGCTTCGTAAATCAAGATTAGCAATGGTAATATTGACCAACAAAGCTCCAACTATTACTTTTGCACCAGCATCACCTATATTATTGTAACCTAAATTAAGAGTAGCAATGGTAGTATTGACAGTAATATAACTTATTAATAACTTAATGTCTTTATACACCAAATTACAGCTCTCTAGGTTAAGTGCTGTAATATGGGAGTTATTTTGTATAAATGAACTAAATTCATTTAAGTTATCATCACCACTTAATATCTCATGCAATATCGTTCCTTTCTCCTTAAAATTCAAACAATTGCCTTCTACATATGCATTAAAATCTATTGTCATTGCTATTACCTAATTAAAGTTAATTGTTTTAGCGGGATAGATTGCTTTATTTACAATCTATCTGCCGTATTGAACGGATTTCGCTATATGACGTGCATGATATCGGATATAATTAATATTGCAAGCATTATTTTTATAAAAAAATTATTTCATAATCTTAACCTATAACTTTAAAATATACTAATTTATATTAACGAAAACACGATGTAAAAATATCACAAAATATGATGCAAATGGTGATTTTTTATGGTATAATAATTCCCTTGAAATGCAGATACTACAGGGGATTTATATGAGAAAAATTACTGTCAAATTTAACAAGTTACAAGATATTGAAAATATTAAAAAAGTCATGAAAAATGTTTATGCAAGTAGTAGCGATCATTTACCAGATATTGCTATAGTCAATTGATGAGAAGTTGGGGACGTTGTCGCTCGTCGCTTGCCTATAACTTATAGGCGTCACTCCATCGCTCCTAGCCCCAAATTCTCCTGAATTGACTATAAATTTCATTTGGGCGGAAAGATTTTTACACCGAGCCAGGTGGATAAAGCGGAGTTACACATAACAACTACCAACGGCACTGAAATTATAACATTTTCTAACGCTGCACTAAGCTTTTATTTAGGCACCCAACATCCTTTTACTAAAGTAGCCATGACCTCTGAGGATGAAGGTAATTATATTGTCCTGCCTTGGAACTTAGATAGTCGAGTTGGTAGAGATAATCTGAAAAACCTAATAAACCGAATTCCTAGCAATATTAGAGAACTAAAATATATCATCTATGTTAAGAGTGATGACAACCTAAGCAGCCTTAGCCTTGAGAGTAGTAAAGACTTAAGCCAAAGCCTAACCTCACTAGCTAGTTTGCACCTATCAGATATTGCGGCAGAAGATGAAACCGAGAACTTGCTTAATAAAATAGCTGATTTAGAACAACGTTTAAGAGAAAGAGATAATGTTGTTAATAGTTTAACTACGCAAGTCGCTAATTTACAAACTCAGGCACGATCTGTTGCTGCAACCCAGTCTTGGACAATCGCATTACCAAATGAGTTAGGTACTCTCAATACACCAACCTCAAGTTTGTATTTTGACGGTACTAAAGCAAATCTATCGGGCTGGAAATCTTATGCAAACATTAGCGATGTTGTCGGTGATGTTCGTATTGACCTTGTTAATAAGAAACTAATTATTGATGGTAGTTTTGACAGTATTAATGCTTCTTAAGCCCAATAGGTCTAATATTTAATAATTTTTGAGATTAATATGATAGCGATATTAAGTGCCTTTATAGGATTCTTCAGTAGTTTTTTACCAGAAATTTTGCATTTTCTTAAGGATAAGAAGGACAAAGAACATGAACTTAAATTAATTGACATGCAAATAAAAGCTTTAAAGACTGGTCATAGTGCTAGGCTTGAGGAAATCCAAATTAAGGCTGATAATGATGAAAGTAAGTATTTGTATCAATATGCGAGTACGCAAACAGCCAATAACAGCAATTACTCTCAAGAGGGAGCCTTGATATCATTTGTTTTCAACTGCGGGGCTGGTGCTTTCCAAGCTTCCAGTTTAAGACAAAAGCTATTACGAGGTGAATATTTATCAGCTGCCGATGAATTTCCCAAATGGGTTTATGCTCGTGGTGTTAAGCTTAAGGACTTGGTAAGAAGGCGATTAGTAGAGAGAGAAATCTTTTTACAGAATTATAGCTAACCTGTTAAGGTTTCAGATAACTCCTTGCAATAACGGTATGTTGCATATATGTCATTGCGAGACCACGCAGTGGTCGTGGCAATCCACATTTATTGGATTGCTTCGTCGCTACTAAAGTAGCTCCTCGCAATGACATTTATGAACTTATTTGGGTTAGCTATAGATATATGAAAATTTTATAAACAAACAGCATCATGCAACGAGGATGAAGAAATGAAAGCAGCAAGGATAAAAATAGAGAGAAATCAAGAACAATATCAAAATATTGTCAATTTAAGCAAGAAGAAAAATAAGCCTCAAGAAGTTGTAGTAAATGATACTGTAAAACAGACTTCTCCTACCACTGAAACTATGCCCCAAACTGTTGAGCAGGCAAGGAAACATTATGCTATTTCTAGGTCAAACCTATTTTGTTAAGATAATAAATTCAAAGTTTCTTTGGAGCTAATCTTGCCGTAAGGCTTAACTCTTGTTAGAGCTTCCACTTGGCTAGCAAATTGACTACCAAAAATTCGAGCTATCATCTCTTCAGTAAGTATTGTATCTTCGATCGTGTCATGCAGTAAACTGGTAACGATCATCTCAGTCTTAAACAATATGGGAATTTCTTGGGCTGTGAATTCGGCAAACATATACGCTACTTCTATTGGATGAGAATAATAGGGGTCGCCGGATTGTCGCATTTGACTACCATGATATTTCTTAGCATAATAGATAGCTTTGGTAATTTCTTTGATATTTACTGGATGAGGTACCTTGTTGTTTAGTAAAATCAATTTATTAAGTAACTTATCAGAATAGTCACAACACTCAAACTTTGCCTGCCAATTGGCAATATCTTCCATAAATACCTCTCTATATAGTTTAATTGTACATTAAATTAAACTAATATTATCAATAATTTTGTGATATCTTTTAAAAATTCTTTTGGAATTTATGCCAAAGATTTTCAATTGCCTGCTCATAAGCAACGAGGTTGAGTATAGTCCAATTAAATTGGTTAAAAATATCATAAGCATTATTTATCTCAGTATTAATAGCAACTGTATTAAGTTTTTCCTCAGAGAATAACTTTTTTAGTTTTTCTTCCTGCGTCTTTTTATATTCCTCATGGTTGGCGGTACCAAATTCTGCTATATCATGCATCCTTCTAGTCCGTATTTGTATTTCTATGTTACGGTTATAGATATCAGCTGTAAGTACGATATGCAAAGAACGGTAACCATTATCCTTAGGATTAACAATATAGTCTTTAGTCTTCTTTATATTAACAGGATAGATATTATAAAGAGTAAGCAATAATTTATAACAATAATATTGTTTATTAACTATAATCCTAAAGGCAATTAGGTCAGTTAATTCTTTCACAGATATATTCTTTCTTAGCATCTTTTTTAAAGCAGAATAAGGGTCTTTTAATCTGTACTGTATTTCAGCTTCTACGCCATTTCTACGCAGGTTAGTACTAATATTATCTATAATGTTACGTAAATCGTTAGTAGTGTCCTGCATAATTAATATTACACTAAAAAGAATATTTGATATTAACAAGTAGTAATTAATTTGTCAATTACCAGAAATCAATTAGTTAATAAATCAATAGAAACTTGTTATAAAGGACTCATAAACTATCATTCTGCCCTTCCATTAGATAATTGGGGGAACAGAGATACTTTAAATATAAAGCGTACTACACTAAAAGTAGAAACACCAATACCTTTTTATATTATTTTTAGAAAAAAAATAAGTGGTTAAGGTAACACTACCTTGTTCAGTGAATTTAATGGCATTCGTAATTAATTGAGTTAATATTGCTTCAAGTCGATAACTATCACCAATGATTATATCTGCAATACCATTGGTGAAATTATTTGCAAACCCTATGCCTTTACACTTAGAGCTTGGTATTAGTTTATTAATAACGTTGTTTACTAACGTTTTAGGGTTAAATTTTCCATAGATTGTGGGTACTGGTACTACGCTTGTGGTGGCAAAATTTACTATATTTCTAGAGTAATACATTATTCCCTCATACTTCCTCCCCGTGAAAAACGGTTGAAAATAGACCTTTTTGTAGGTCAATTTTGGGAAGTTTTAATAAAAAACAGCCATAAAATAGCCATAGAAATTCTTTTGAGAAATTATAAAAACCCTGAAACCCTAATATGTATCTGGTACACCCGGAGGGAGTCGAACCCCCAGCCTTATGATCCGTAGTCATATGCTCTATCCAATTGAGCTACGGGTGCCTTATATTATGCCTTGGACTGGATATTGGATGACATTGTTGCTTATTTTTATAAAGTATCCTAAAAAAGTAGTGAAATTTTTAAGAATTAAGAAAGAGTGCATTATATCCTTAAACTTCTATTATGTCAATATGTCACTTTCAATGAAAATTCCTCCATTATGGAATCGTTGAAAGATAAAAAATTGTTCTAATTTCAAAGAAAATCTTTTGTCTAAAAAATTACAAAGAAATCATCAATTATGAGGTTTTTAAAAGATTGCAATTTTTTTCATAAATTTTCGCTTTTTGTTCTGCCAAACACTTAATTTTATATAGCCAGAACGGTTAAGCGTTTCAAATTAAAACATATTCCATTCATAAATTCAGTAAATTAATTTTTTGTAAATTATAATCAACTATTGACCCCTTTAAAGGAAAAATTGTAATGAAAATTGCCCCCTAAATAAGTAACAATATCTTCGAAAAATTAATATTGTTAATATTTTTTACTCTGACAAACTTTGTTCACCTGAACTTACTGTTACCTCAAGCGGCAAATTAAAGCTTTGCTCCTTAGCTGGCTTAAGCTCTGGCAAATTTTGTCCACAAGAACATTTTTTTGCCACATCTAGATATTATAGATATATATGTATTTTTTTCTAATTTTTTCTTAGTTAAGTTAGAATTTTCTCCAGGTTGAGTTAAAATTTTTTGATGCCTAGATTGGATATTTGTACAATTAGAATAAGAAGGATTATAATTAGCTTTTGAAAATTTAATGTTTACGATTGTAAGCGGGCGTGCAAAAGCATCCCAATAAACTATTCAAACGTCTCGGGGGTTTGGGTTAGAGTACCAGTATCCATTCGGTATTAAAACTAATTGCTACACGGTCACTCACACCCACACAACAATAGTCATTATTATGGCTATTGCTGCCCCCTTAAAGTCAATATAAACCATTATTTACATTGACTTCAATATCTATTATACCATACTTTTAACTTACAATTGCTTATTGGCTTAAGCCTTCTTGCTAATAGACGTCTTGTACTTTAACTTTTTTCCGTGAACGCTCACAGATTTCTTGCGTCGCATCTAATAGCAGACTATCTTAAAAAGAACTCTATTATTAGATGCAATGATCTTAGGAAATTATAAATTAACTCTTAATTTTTTCACAAGCATTTTAGAACAAGAATATCACCATCTCAATCTTTGGTATTTTGTTAGTTTCATTTGTGGTATTGGTACTTATTTTACCTTAAGTAAGGAACCTTCTTTTATATCTATTCTAACTATTTTCACAATTTCCTTATCGCTACTAATTTTAAGAAACAATATATTTGGGCGATTTATTTCGGGAATAATTATCGCCTTTTTTTGTGGTATGCTAGTTGGCAAATATCGCGTATCAAATTTACATGTTAGTACTATTAACAATCCAATAATCTCAAGAGTAAGCGGTATCGTAGAATCGATGAAACCAACTACTCATGGTATGCAGGTTATATTATATCAAGTAAAAATTCAGAAACTTAAACAAGTTTTACAAAAAGTCAGAATAAGTATGCCGGCAAAATATGCCCAAAAAATTAATATTAACGATAATATTAGCCTAGTGGCAAGGCTTTATAAACCACAAAGCAGTATTCTGCCGGGTGGTTATGATTTTGGCTTTTATGCATATTTAGCGGATATTAATGCTACTGGCTATGCACTGTCCCCCCTTAAAATTATAGCACATAGTGATCTCTACACTAATAGTTTTGTCTATAAAATTAAAAAAAATATTTACAACCGCCTGATTCAAATACTTGGTTCTATAAAAGGTAATTTCGCTGCTGCAATATTACTAGGTGAAAGCAAAGCCATCGATCGAAAATTAATGAAAGAAATGAGACAAAGCGGTATATCCCATATACTTTGCGTTTCCGGCTTACATTTATCATTGGTAGCGATGCTGTTTTTTATATCCACCAGATTCTTGTTAAATTTATCAAACTATATTGCTTATAATTATGATATAAAGTTAATTGCAGCAATTTGTTCTTTAATAGGAAGCTATGGTTATTTGCAACTAAGTGGCATGCAAATTGCTGCTACCAGAGCCTTCATTATGACAGCAATCTTTATTTATGCGGTTATGATAGGACGCAAGCCATACCCTCTAAGGTCATTAGCAATTGCGGCGTTCGTCATATTATCAATGAATCCAGAATATATATTTCACCCAAGCTTCCAATTATCTTTTGTCGCAGTATTATCACTAACTGCTGGTTATGAATTTTACATAAGGAATCAATGGATATTAGGTGAAAGCAAGGGCATCTTTTCTTCAATCAAATTTTATATTGCCTCTAATATTTATTCAAGCTTCCTTGCCGGTATAGTTACTGCTCCCGTTGTAATAAACCAATTTTATACATTTCCTACTTATTCTATTCCGATGAATCTTATTGCTATACCAATAATGTCTTTCTTTTTGATGCCATTATCTATTATCTCGGTATTTTTAATGATCTTTGGTATAGACCAGTACTGTCTAAAATTAATAGGTTTTTTCATTAATATAATTATTGAAGCGGTGAAATTTACTAACACGTTACCATTATCAGTATGGTATTTTGGCTATATAAGCCAAGTTAGCTTAATTACTTTCTTATTTGGCTTTTTATGGCTTTGTTTGTGGAGAACTAAATGGCATTTTCTTGGGCTAATTATAATTATTATATCAGTAATTTTAATGCTGAACTCTCCTAAACCTAATGTCATATTTGATATAAATTTAAACGCTATTGGTATAAAAAATAGCAATGGTGAACTTGACATTTATGCTATAGTCAATTCAGGAGAATTTGGGGCTAGGAACGATGGAGCGACGCCTATAAGTAATAGGCGAGCATTGAGCGACACCGTCCCCAATTTCTCATCAATTGACTATAATGAAATGCCAGAATTTAAACGTATATATTGGGCTAACTGGTTTGGTCAAAAGGATGCTAAAATATTTCCCTTAAAATTTCCCTTAGAAAAAAATATTTTTACTTCCCATGGGTACACAATTTTGATAGATTCTAGTTTGATAGATTTGAAACAAGTTACTCCGAATGAAATATGTAAAAATGTCGATATATATATTAATCTGCTAGGTAACAACCAATGTAAAGGCAATAAGATTACTGTTAGTAGAGAATTTTTAAAAGAATTTGAAGTAATAATGATATTTTGTAATCAGCATCAATGTACCATTAAAACCAATAGTAACAAAAGATTTAGTTTTAGGTAAAAATATATAGTACCCTACATAAGAGTCATTGCGGTATCATGTAAGTAGGTCGTGCAATCTATTGTTTTTGGATTGCTTAGGAGGCTTACGCCTTCTCGCAATGACGCTTGAATTGCATTCCTGTCATTGCGAGGATTACACAAACCTCAGGTGTCATTGCGAGACCATGTAATGGTCGAAGCAATCAATTACTCAAGCTGTAGTCAATTGATGAGAAGTTGGGGGCGTTGTCACTCGTCGCTTGCCTATTACTTATAGGCGTCGCTCCATCGCTCCTAGCCCCAAATTCTCCTGAATTGACTATAAATAACATTAATTAAAGATATTTTTATGCCATTAGAAAAATTTAAATCAGATATAGCTGATATTGTTGGTGAATCAAAGGAAGGATTTGTAGAGGAAGTAAATCGCTTAAAAAGTCTGCTCAATTTTAGCTTTGATTCGCGATATGGTTCTGAACTTGCCAAAGCTGTAAAAAAGATGGGCATAGAACAAGAAACAGTAATACAGGTATCTTTGGATGATGATACCACAAATGTACTGTCACCAACTGAAAAAGATATTGGACAAAATTTTGGTGAGTTTAAAGGCAATATTGGTACCACTCTCAATGCTCATGGAGAACTTGCTAAAGGATATGCTGCTGAATATGCTCAAGGACAACCCCACTTAGATAAATTCGGTCAGCAAGCTAAAAAAATGAATGTGTTAATAGATGAATTACCACATAATTCTTTGCAGGAAGCAACTGAACAAATTGAAACCATTGCCACTATTGAGGCTGGTACAAACAAAATATATTCGAAATTACAATCTTCTCCAAATGATCTAAAGCATACTATCCATCCAGAACATATTATAACTATCAATAAGTTAGGGGCAGGACTTAGGAAATATATTGAATCATTTGTTAAATCGCCTGAAGAACAAAAAGAAGCTTTTATGCAAAATGGGGTTGAGACGATTCAAGCTATTGATAAAGCTAATAAAACTGATGGATTGCAAAATAGTAAGACTGCATTAGAGAAAATATTAAGCAAGTTTCATAGCACAGAAACAGTGGGTTCTAAACTATATCACCGTCTAATAAAAGTTCTAAAGAAAGATGATATATCTGTATGCAACACTATTAAACCCGATACCACCCCTTATAACACAAAACACTCTAATAAAGATAAGGGGCGGTAGGATTGTAAGAGTTCACTAGACCTCTTGCAAAACTCTACTTCGCTGGTAATTTGTGCGTGATACCGGTACTCTACTCCTCACGTACATTTGAGTACGCCGCGGTTCGAGGTGAAGTGCCTCCTACAAATCCTTGCACATAAGCTAGTTTCGAAAGAAGTCTATTTTTTGGATTGCATCAATGCTACTAAAGTAGTTCCTCACAATGACGGTGTGCGGATAAGTTCTATAACTTTTTTATTTAAATGCAGATTGCTATACCGTTTTAAACCTGATTGACTTCTACCCCTGAATTCGATATAACTTGTTATATCGAATTTTAGGCTACTATATAAGGAATTCCTATGGACAGTTTAATAATTAAAGGTGGTATCCCCCTTGAAGGTAATATTAGCATTAGTGGAGCTAAAAATGCGGCATTACCTATTATGACAGCTGCACTTCTTACAGATAAGCTTAGTATTAATAATATTCCAAAGCTTACCGATATTCTCACAATGAAGAAATTACTTGAGAATTTAGGCAGTGTTGTTACAGTAACTGATCATCAAGATTACTTGAGCATGGATATTGATAGTAGCAATATTAATAATTTTACTGCCCCATATGATATAGTACGTAAAATGCGTGCTTCTATTTGGGTTCTTGGACCATTACTCTCTAGATTCTCTAAAGCTAAAGTTTCTTTACCTGGGGGATGTGCTATAGGGGCTCGGCAAGTAGATCTACATATAGCAGTTCTGCAAGCTATGGGAGCAAATATTGATGTTGATCATGGTTATATTAATGCTACAATCAAAGGTAGATTAAAAGCTACACATTTTGTTTTTAAAAAAATATCTGTTGGAGCAACAATTAACGCCATAATGGCAGCTACTTTGGCTGAAGGAGAAACGATATTATTTAACTGTGCTAGAGAACCAGAAATTGTTGATCTATGCCATTGCCTTAACAAAATGGGGGCAGAAATAAATGGAATTGGTACAAGTGAAATAACAATTATTGGTAAATCTTATTTAAAACATACCAACTATTCGATCATGCCGGATCGTATTGAAGCTGGTACCTACATGATGGCTGCTGCCATTACTAAAGGCAGTTTAAATATTTATGGAATTAACGGCAATATTGTTGAAAATATAGTATTAAAACTTGTTGAAGCTGGTATAAAAGTTGAGCCTATTGATAATGGTTTACGAGTTTCTTACGTAGATAGATTAAATCCTGTGGATATTCATACAAGTCCATATCCAGGTTTTGCAACAGATTCTCAAGCTCAGTTTATGAGTCTTATGACCCTTTGCAGCGGTTCTTCTACCATCACCGAAACTATTTTTGAAAACCGTTTTATGCATGTTCCTGAATTATGCCGAATGGGGGCAAATATAATAATTAAAGGAAATAGTGCTATAATACACGGAGTACCTTTTCTGACGGGAGCTGAAGTTATGGCAAGCGACCTCAGAGCATCTGTATCTCTAGTATTAGCTGGACTTGCCGCCAATGATACAACAAAAATACGTCGAATCTACCACTTAGACCGTGGATATCAAACATTGGAAAAAAAATTAAGTAACTGTGGGGCAAATATAGTGCGAGTTACAGGAGATAATGTTTAAAAAATAAGTAACTTAATAGACGTCTTGTACTTTAACTTTTTTCCGTGAACGCTTAACATAATACTTTATTCACTTCATCATAACCTTGATTTTATTTTGTGGACAAACTCTTATACAAGATTAACAATTAGATTTTATCATTTTTTCACTTAGTGAAAAAGAATTTTGTAGTATACTACAAAAACTTGAGTAATCTCTTTTTAGCTGTAGGATTTTTATAGTTGCAAAGTAAATATACATCAATAGAATTAGACCATTAAATTATAAGAGGAATTTATGCTCAATAACATTAACTTTATCAGTAAGGAATTATCAAATAATCAAGCAACTATAGTGTTTATTAGTGAACAGCTGAAATTAGACAGTAATTTATTACTACTTGATCAACAACATCATGGTTTAATTTCTAAAACTATTCAAAATAAATTACTATTTACTGGAAAATTTGGACAAATTAAAATTGTTAATTCTATCGCTAAGGATGGAGAAATAAAATATTTAATTATGGTTGGCACTGGTGATGAAACAAAATTAACAACCTCTTGCATTGAAGAGCTTGGGGCAAAAATCTTATCCTGTAGCACTTGCCATAAAATTAGCACTATTGGTATAAAAATTTCTCATAATATCGGACAACATCAACCAGCTATTGTTGCTTCTCTTATAGCTAGCGGCTGTTTGCTTGCTTCATATAGATTTGATAAATACAAAACTACTCAAAGTGAAGGAGAAAAATTTGTTGTAGACTCTCTTGAGATTTCTATAGATGATCAGTCTAAAGCAGAGGAATTGTTTAATGATAAAAGATCATTAGCTGAGGCAGTATTTTTTGTCAGAGATATGATAAATGAACCAGCCAATATAAAAACTCCTCAATCTTACTCTGAAAAAATATTAGAACGTCTTGAACCGCTAGGAGTTGAAATTATCATTATCGGTGAAAGAGAAATGAAAAATCTTGGTATGGGAGCTTTACTTGGTGTTGGACAAGGTTCACAAAATGAATCCAAACTTGTAGTAATGCAATATAATGGCTTGGATGATGATACCCCACCTGTCGCTTTTGTTGGTAAAGGGGTTACTTTTGATAGTGGTGGGATTTCTATTAAACCAGCAGCCAATATGGGAGATATGAAATATGATATGGCCGGTTCAGCTGCAGTAGTTGGAGCAATCATGGCTTTGGCTAGTCGTAATGCACAAGTTAATGTGGTCGGGGTTGTTGGTCTTGTAGAAAATATGCCTTCAGGCAATGCTCAACGACCAGGAGATGTAGTAACCACTATGTCCAAAAAAACAGTGGTGGTGGATAATACTGATGCAGAAGGTCGGTTAGTCTTGGCTGATGCAATTTGGTATACTCAAGAAAAGTTTAAGCCTCAATGTGTAATCGATCTGGCTACCCTTACTGGAGCTATTGTTGTCTCTCTTGGTAAAACTTATGCTGGGTGCTTTACCAATAGTGATGAATTAGCTGGTAAGCTAATAGATGTTGGCAATAAAGTTAATGAAAAATTATGGCGTATGCCTCTACATAAAGATTTTGATGAGATGATAAAGTCAGACATTGCTGATCTTGCTAATATTGGTAACGTTCCTGGAGCCGCTGGTAGTTGTACAGCAGCTCAGTTTATAGGGAATTTTATTAAAGAAGGTATGGTTTGGGCACATCTTGATATTGCCGGTGTTGCCTATAATAAAAAAGGTAATCCCCTTGGTCCTAGAGGAGCAGTAGGTTATGGTGTAAGACTTCTTAATCAATTTATTCAAGATCACTATGAAAAATAATCAAACAAATCGTGTTTTTGTACTTGGGGCTGAAAAAGGTGGAGCTGGTAAAAGTACCTGCTCCATGCATCTAATTACCGGTTTATTGTATAATGGTTATACGGTGGCTAGTATTGATACTGATTCACGTCAGGGGTCTTTAACAAATTATTTAAAGAACAGAGATGATTACAATTTAAAAAACCCGGACCATACGGTTAAAACTTCTCAGCATTTTCATTTGACTGAAAGTCAAGAACAAGTCGTTGCACTTAAAGAAGAGGACGAAAGAACTAGGTTTGAACAGATAATTGAACAGACAAAAAATGCTGATTATTTAGTAATCGATACGCCAGGAAGCTACTCTTTCTTATCTAGATTAGCTCATTCTTATGCTGATACGGTAATTACCCCCATTAACGACAGTTTTCTTGATTTTGACGTATTAGCCAAAGTTAACGCTGACAATTTGTCAATTATTGCCCCATCAATTTATAGTCAAATGATTTGGGAGCAAAAGATGCAGAAAGCTAATCGTAATGGCGAGACAATTAACTGGATTGTTATGCGTAATCGATTAAGCAACTTGGATGCATTAAATAAAAGGAAAGTGGGGGCTGCTCTTGAACAATTAGCAAAAAGAATTAGCTTTAAGATTGCTCCAGGTTTTAGTGAAAGAGTAATTTTTCGGGAATTATTTTTACAAGGGCTAACATTACTTGACTTAACAACAGCTAATCATGGTAAAACACTTAGTATATCACATGTAGCTGCTCGTCAAGAATTGCGAGATTTTTTTAACTTTCTTGGTATATGAGAGTGAGCGTTCACGAAAAAAAGTTAAAGTATAAAACGTCATTGTGAGGAGACCGTAGGTCTCGCAATGACGCTTGGCGAGCAGATTTTTATTATCATAAGAAAATTTGCAAGAGTTTAATGAAAAAAATAAGCAATACCGCAAAAATAATGAAAATAGCTATTAGTGGAGCATAAAAATCTGTTATATTTATAGATATAACAGAATTTGCAATAGCTGGTTATATCAAATTCAGGTTAACTAAATAGGGTAAAAAAATGTCAGAATTTACCAATTTGCAATATTATAAAAGAAAGGAATTTGGGGCTAATGAAGCTGGAGAGTTAGGTGGGATATATAGCAGTCAAGATAATATTCTGTCTATGGTTAAAAAGGAGAATAAGCCTGAAAAAAATATATCAGAGTTTTTGGGTTCCCAAATTTTCCAAGCAACAAATCCAGAGCATGGAGCCAAAGTTTCGCTCATTGTACCTACTCATCTTACCACGAAAGTAGATCAAGCAGGAGGTCTGCAAAATGATGGTTCTGAAGTATATGTGCAATCTGAATTTTTTAAGAATTACAGTGGAGACATGTATGTTGACATGGATAACCACATGTCTAAAAAAACTAAGCCTGGCGGTTGGTTGCGAAAAGACGGAGGAAGACCGCTTTTTATGGGAACAAGAGAATTACTATCTAGTACTTTAACTAAAGCTTTTGAAGAACTGCATTATAGCGATTTTGATAAAATAGCTCCAACTAGCTTATTAATAGGCGATTTTGATATTCATACAGGTAATATAGGAGTTGTAAGAGATACTAACAATTCTACTATTCCTCCTAGACTAGTTAGGTTAGATTTTGCTGGAAGTTTTGACCAATTAGATGATGAGATACGTCCACATTCTTGGTCTAGACATCTACCCTTACTAGGACCAACTAATCATTTTAGAGAATTTCCAAGTACCCAAAAGTATAATGATTTATTTGTAAAAGGTTTACTTGATACTGCACAAGTTGATTTAAACAATACTATTGACCATAGCTTCGTTGAATTATCAAAATATTATAGTGATAAAGCACTAGCAAATTGGGCAAAAATGGCAATGAGCCAGAAATTTAAAAATATAGCACCAGAAAACATAAAGATTGTTGATGTTAAAGATGCTCTTAAAGAAACTATGCAAAAGAGACAACAATCATTAAAAGAATATGGGTTACAAATTAAACTCGGTCTTTTAGTAAAAAAAGGAAAAATTAACAAGCCAGAATTAAAAAAATTAGTTCAAGAACACTTCGATTATTTTAGCAATATAATCGACCAAAGGAAAAGACTAGAATTAAAGAAAAAAACAGAAGGAAACTATATTGAATATATTTTAGGTAATAAAACTCGAGAAGTACTGTTAATTAAAGAAATAGCTCAAATAGTAAAAGAGCAAAAAAAAGCACTAACAAACCCTACTTTAGAAAGAACTGATCTATCTGTACCAATATCTAAAAAAGCACTAGATGTTATGCATATTAGTGATGCGATAACAACAACTACTGAAGCTCAAGCTACTGAACCCTACAAAGTAGCTCCATCTGAAACAGTCCCAGCCATAGTAGCCCCGATTAAAGTAGATTTGGTAACATTAGCTTTTAGGCAAGAAATTATTGCTAAGCAACAAACAACATTAAAAAACATCCTTACTGAAGCAAATATTACAGCAATCTCAGGGGCTAATCTTGCTATTAATTCTCAGCAATTTAAAGAATTTGTAGAAAATAATAACGAATTAATACAAAAAACCTGGGCTAACTCTATTACAAAGAGTACTGTGACTCAAGCAATGAATGATGAAGTGCAAAGCTATGCAAAAATCCATCAGGCTAATAATTTCAAACCGTTAACTTGGAGCAATCAGCCACCAATAGACAATACCACTGACACCAGGTCAAGGGTTATTAAAGTCAAAGATGAAGAATTATTTAAATTAACAGAAACTAAGGTTAAAACTTCTACTAAAGTAGTTTTAGAAGATGGAGTAACGGAAACAGAGATTAGCAATTATCGCAATATTAATTTGCCATTAGCCATCAAACCATCTGGTACAGCCGTGCATCTTTCATTTCCAGTGCAAAACGAGAAAGGTGAGAATATTGAGGTCTCGAAGGCACTGTATTTTACTACTCACTATAACGAGCAAGGAAAACTAGTAGAAATAACCAACCCATTATCATTAAAGTTGGTTCTGTCGCATCTATAATTGAAGATCTGCTTGAAGCAACAAAACTGAGATTTTGGACGTTATGCAGCCATTAACATTTTAAAATTTTCGAAAGTAGAAAGATTGTCATTAGATTCGATTAATTGTCCTTTTTGAATT
>CAJYDF010000037.1:0-16517 GCA_913698145.1 Sericostoma sp. HW-2014 | reverse complement strand
TTATTGAAAATACATTTCAAAAATTTAAAGAATGGCGTGGTATAGCAACAAGATATGCTAAAAATACAAAATCATACATGGCGGGTCTTTGTTTAAGGGCTTTACTAATGTGGGCTCAAATCTCGTGACGACATACCCTAGCAAAATGTGCAGTTCTTGTAATTTTGTTAATGAGCAACTAACGTTAAATGATAGAACTTGGAATTGCCCAAATTGTGAGACTCAATTAGATCGGGATTTGAACGCATCAATAAACATACTAAATCAAGATATAAACAATTTACAGGCGGTAGGAATTACCGTCTAAAAATTGAGGAGCTGCCCGTTTTAACAAGGAGCGTTGAGCCAAGAAACCAAATGGTCTTTAGCCGTTTGGTAGTTCACTTTGTCTTAGCACAATATCCGTTAAAGAGTAATTATCTCATTGACATTTCATTTAAAACAAAATCAATTAATTTTCTTGAAATACTTGCTCTCTCTGGTAATGTAGGAAGTGTATCTACATTAAACCATTGAGCATCTTCTATTTCTTTTTTATCCAATGTAATGTTGCCTGATAAATAATCAGCTTTGAAAGCAATCATAAAACTATCAGGAAATGGCCAAGTTTGACTGCCAACATAAGTTATATTCTTTACTTCAATACCTACTTCTTCTCTAAGCTCGCGCTTAATAGCCATTTCTGCCGTTTCTCCTATATCTACAAATCCAGCAATTGCACTGTACACTTCCATTGGGAATTTAGGTGAGCGTGCAAGGAGAATTTGATTTTTATTCTTTACCAACACAATAATTGCTGGAGAAAATCTAGGAAAAAATGAACGCTTACACATAGTGCATTTTTTCTCAGTTGTTTTAATCATAGATTTGAGTGGATGACCACACTTACCACAAAACTTTGATTGAATATCCCACTGTAACCAATGATATCCCTTCAAAACAAGTTCTTGTAGGTTAGAACTTATAGTTGATAAATAAGGTTTAACTGATAAAACTTCATAATCTAATTCATTAAAATTTTTATCGGAAGATGCCAATTCACAATTAAGTACAACTGTTGAATCAAGTAAGTGAAATGCATTTATTATAGTAATATTAAGTTCTGCTAGTTTTTTTAAAGAAGAGATTGGGGTATTTATTTTTTTGTTTATTAAAATACCATCTTCAGTAAAAAATATAGAAGGATTATCTTGAAATAAAGTCATAAAATATGCCCAATCAGGTTCATTACTTTCAATACTAGTGTATATTGCCACCATTTATTTCTCCTAAAATTTCCCATTGTACTTGTATACTTGTCAACAAAGATAAATCCACCTAGGTTCTGTTGACAAAATTTTTAACGTAACCATATTAAAGCTCCAACGAAATTTAAAAAAGCTAAAAAGGTGGTTGGGGCTTTATCAAACCTAGAAAATATACGCCTAAAATGTTTGATTTTACCAAAGAACCATTCAATTAAATGGCGTTCTTTATAAATATGTTTATCATATTCACATTGTACTTTACGATTAGATTTTGGTGGGATAACAACCTCACACCCCTTATTTTCTAAGCTTTCTAAAAACGCACTACTATCATATCCTTTATCGCCTATCACCGTCGTATTCTGAACATCTTTAGTAAGATTTTCAGCCTGAGTGATATCATTTCTTTGCCCAGCAGTTAGTTTAAACTTCAGTGGGTTACCCAATGCATCAACGAGAGCATGAATTTTAGTACTAAAACCACCTTTGCTTCTACCTAAAGCTGCTTCCTCTTGATTACCTTTAATATATCCAGATGAGCAAGCATGTACTCTTACAATAGTTGCATCAATCATCATTCCATATCCGTATCTATTCTAACATGAGCCATTAAAGCTTCCCATATGCCTTTGTTAACCCATCTCTTAAATCTGCGATAAACACTGTACCACAACCATAATAATCAGGCAGAAGACGCCATTGACAACCTGTTCTAGCAATAAATCATATTGCTTCAATAAACTGTCTTATTTTTTCCTCATTCTTGTTGTGTATAGCTTTTTTTTCTTAAAAAATGATAAAATTGCTTCCCATGCTTGGTCTTCTATGTAATACTTCATATTGGTAGTTTCTTGGTTTCGATAACTAGAAACTACCATTTCTTCTTACTATTGCAACTTCTTTATTCTCCTCTGATAACTTAACATAAAATTTTGTCAACAGAACCTAGGTAAATCTACTAAAGATAAATGTTCACCTAGTTTTTTATGAGACACAGTCGACTAAGACCTGTTCGTACTGAGGCTCTAATCCTTCAAGTTCCATCATTTCCTGATCACAAGAGGTAGTATAGATACCCTCATAAGAGTCAGAAATTAATGACTTAATATTTTGTAACACACCTGAACGACTCTCTGCATCTAAACTTACGATCCACTGAATAATCTCTTGTACTTCTTCAGGTAATGATTCAATTTCAGCAATATCTAACTCTACAGTAGGATACTTAACATTCTCTAAATACTCTAAATATTGTAAATATTCTGATGTATTTTCATGGTTATGTTTAATCCACTGAATAGCTTTTTGTAGCATTGCTGCGTTAACTGTAGACTCTGTATCCCGGTTAGCTAAGGTACTACCAGGTTCTAACTTAGCACTTACCATTACTGAAACTTTAGGTTCTACAATAGTCTCTTCTATATCAAAGTTTAAGTTGTTATTACTTTCATATCCTTCATCATTATTCTCATCACCTAGCATTGCATTTGAGTTTGTGTTTAAGAGTTTAGATTCCTCAAGATTATCCTGGTAACTAGCCATTAATCTATCACATAAATCCTGTACCAACTTGGAATTATTTGCTAGATATTGTTCAGCGATTATCTTTAATTTTGCTATATTACTTTTACTAGAATCATCTAAATTTTTACATTCTTTGGTAATAGGCAACACTATTTCTGTATTTTGTCCTTCACCTGTTAGATCTAACCTAACCTCAGTTGCATCACCTTCTTCATCATTTTTCATAATTATATCAACTAAGTCGTTAAGCAACCATCCTAATACCCCATCAAAATTAGCTGACGGTATTTGGGCTTTTATTTGTTTATCTACACCAAAATTGATAGAACAAACTGTGGTACGCTCCATAATGTCTGCTTGTTCATGATAGGTATGACCTTCTTTAAGCACCTGTAGTACTATAGCAGCTGGGCGATTAGCCCCAAGACCACCATCCGCAAAAGCATAAGGCTTGCCGGCAGCATAATCATAATCCATTACAGCTTCCTTATTAACAACCGCTTTAAAATAGGTCGGTGCTGCTGTAGTTGCAAGAAGTACATCCTTTGTTCTAATATGTATACTATGTTTATCTTCGCTATCAAAGATTTTTATACTATCTCTTCCCTCATTCAAATCAGCAACTGGTATAATAAGACGACACAGACTATCATCCAACCTGTTATCCCCTAAATGTTTTTCTAACATTTCTTCCAAAGGTTTTTGGCTATATTTGTGTTTTATTATTCCCCAATTAAACCAATTTTTAGGAAAGATTTCAGGAGCAGTGTTTTCAAATAATTCTAAAGCTTCTTTGGCTGAATAACGAGGTTCTGTTGATCCTTCTTCCTTAGGAATTGTTAACAATGCTGCAATTAATCCACCAACGCTAGTGCCAGAAATAATATTAAATAATTTAGATATGGGTTGCTGGGTTATTTCTTCTATTTTCTGTAGCACGACTAACTAAGCTATTCCTTTTACTCCACCACCTGAAAGACAAAGAACTTTATTTTGTTCCATTTGATTTGTACTCATCCTAACCTCCATAACATAATTTAAAGTTTCTTACTATTAAGTTACCACAAGTTTAATATTATAACAAATAAAATTTATAACAACACATAAAAAATAAACTTAAAATTTTGTTTACAACCTAGTTATTGCAGGCAGTATCCTAAAACATTATTGCTTACTTTTAACACTCATCTTTATAAACTCCCCACAATACTGTTTTAGGTAGCCATCCAGTATAATTTTTACAACATACTTGGCAATAATCTTTTTTGCATTTTTTAAGTAAGCAACGGACATAATTACTTATTCTTGCAACAATTTTATTTTGATCGTTAGGTACTCTAGTAAGAGATACTAATTCTGGACTTACTACAATCACCGACCTTTTACCGGATAATACACTCAAATGTACCCAACCTCCTTCTCCTTTAATATCACGAATTTGCCTCCATTGTTCATATTCTGCAATAATTTCTATCGGTTCCCCTTTTTTTATAAATACCCATTCTATAGGGGCTTTTATCGTAGGACCAACTCTAGCATTTACCTCGTTAGCCTTTATCGAGGCAAATCTTGGTATAGGCAACCTCTGATTATCTGCTTTTGTTAGTAAAGGTATAGTGGTCAAGATAGGTATAGTGGTCAAGATAAGTACAATCGAAATATATAGTCCCATATATAATTTTTGCTGTAATAGTAGCAGTAATTTGATCGTCATGAGTAACACACCTAGTATTTCTCTGAATCATTTTCTTCTAATTCATGCAATGCATCATCTTGCTTAGCTGTTACATAATTACCTGACCTAAATTGCCCTTTGATACGATTTATTTCATATTCACTCAAACCAATAAATTTTAGAATAGTTCCACCAAGCTGTAACCCAGTCTCATAATTTTCTGGGATGATTGTGGTTGCTCCAGCATCATAAAATTCTCTAGCATTTTGTAAATTTTTTAATCTTACAATAACCTCAATATCTGGAAAATTACTTGAGATTGTTCGAAGAGATTTTTTGATAGTAACCTTATTATTCATTGTAAGCACTAGAGCTAAAATCCTTTCTGCTCCTACGGCTTTTAACGTATCAATTTGTGATACATCTCCCCTAAAAACTGGAAATCCATTAGCTGTTTCTTCTTTGACAATTTCGTCATTAACATCTAATGCTATATAATTGATCCCTTCAGCTTCTAGCACTGATGCTACCATCTTACCAACGCTACCAAAACCAGCAATTATTATATGGTTTGTTAAATCTCTTGCCCCAAGTTCTATAATTTGTATTGGAGTTTTTCCAAGCTGCTTATCAAGTTTCTCAGCAAGTTTCCTGCCTAAAATTGCCAGTAGTGGAGTTAGTGCCATAGTACATGTCACCACTAATAAAAGCACATTGGCCGTACTCTCTTCAATAACCCCAGTTTCTTTACCAAGACCAAACAAGATAAAAGCAAACTCCCCACCTTGTGACAATAATAAACCGGCGTGCAATGCCACTCCCCGATTAAAACCAAATAAGATACAAAAGGCGGTGATAATTAATGTTTTTACCATGATCAAGGCAACAGTACAAGTTAGGATAGTTGATATTTGAGCATATATTTCTTGTGCGTCGATATTCATACCAACGCTCATAAAAAATAGTCCTAACAATAAGCTTTTGAAAGGATATATACTCTCCTCAGCTTGCAATCGAAATTCTGTTTCTGCAACCAGAACACCTGCAACAAAAGCTCCTAAAGCAAGTGATAGACCAAAATATTGTGTTGCCCAAGCAGCTGACAAAACTACCAATAAAGTCATGGAAATTGGCAGCTCATTTATATCACCATTATCCGATGAAATGAACCCAAATAAAGGTCTTAGCAATACCCTACCTGCAACAAATATAGCAAGTAGAGCAATGATAGCCTTAAGCAAAGCTATCCCTAGAGCTGATACTAAAGAAATTTTACTATCGCTAGCAAATAGCGGTACAATAACTAGCAGTGGTACAACTGCGAGGTCTTGTAATAACAAAATGGCTAGGGATATACGCCCGAGTTGAGTCGCCTGGCTACGGCTTTCTTCAATCACTTGCATGACAAGTGCCGTCGAGGATAAAGCAAGACCACCCCCAATAATAATTGCAGCACCACTATTACCGCTAATTAGAGCAACAGCGGCAGCAATTATTATAGTGGTTGTTAATACTTGCAGTGAGCCAAGACCAAATACATACCTCCTCATTACCTTTAATCTTTCAAAAGATAATTCCAAACCTATAGCAAAAAGCAAAAAAACTACTCCTAATTCTCCTAAGAATTTTGTCTGATCATAGGTTACGATCCTAAATCCATTATCACCAATTACCGCTCCGGCAATTAAATATCCCAAAACAGGACTGAGATTAAGACGTTTCAGTATTGCTACAACAAATACAGCAGTTCCTATTAAAATTATAATATTGATAAGAATATGTTCTTCCATTTACACCTTTTCTTTAGAAATATTTATACATTATTTTTTAACTACACTAAGTAGTTTTTAGTAAAAAATCTAATATTTTTAATTTATTTTTTTTCTCCACATTTCTTCCAACTTAAAATGTTCTCTAGTTTCTGGGTAGAAAATATTAACTAATATATTTCCAGCATCTATTAATACCCATTCAGACTGTGCAAGTCCTTCAATATTAGTATTGACATTAGCTTGATTCTTTAACTCTAAAGATAAATATTCAGCAATTGCTCCAACATTTTTAGTGGAACGTCCGCTTGCAAAAATAATATATTCAGCTAATGTGGTTTTTTGTTTTATATCTATTACCAGTATATCTTCTGCTTTTTTTTCTTCTAAACATTTAACTACAAACTCTTTTAATAGTTCAATATTTTCTATCATAATTATCCTTTTGTTTTTTTCGAATCGAAAATGATGACATTTTTGGCATAATTCCAAGATATGTTATTATATTGCTAGTTTGCTTTTTATCAATGTTTGTCTTGAAATTCATGATAAAATGATTAAAAAATTGAACAAATGAGAATCTCTGCCGAAAATTGCATATGATAAACAAGATAGGATTGGCTGCAAAGGTGGCAATAAATTTTGGTATACTCAAATGATTTGGAGAATTGGAACGTAAAACAAGGGGTGAGCGAGCGGAGCGTAGTAAATCTACGTGAGCACGCGAATACCCCGAAGTTTTGCGGAGCCAATTCTTCGAAGCAGAAGAGTATATAGTGTAGATATTCAATCTGGATTGTGCTGGTAGGGGAATTCATCTATGTGCCATCAAGAAAAATAATATGAAAGAGAAGAATTTTTATCTTTCAACGATCCCATTATACCATACCTATCTCTTCTTTCAACAGTCCCGTAATATCTCCACTCCATATTTCATTAGCATTAGGTACATGCACAGTTCTATTTGCTCCAGAACTAGCCCAGTATTTATCAAGGAAATAATTATAAGTCTTATAGTTTTTTCAGTCCATTGTATCTTAACTTATTTTATAACTTGCATTAATTCATCCCATTCTCTTTTGGTCATACCACTAGACTCTAGCGTTACATCTTCTTTATTAATTAGTCTTTTTATGACAGCCAGTCCTTTTTTAGAAATATTATTACCCTCTAGCCTATATTCCTTAAAGGCATCATAAGTAAAAGGTACCCAAGCTTGTACTATTTCTAGCATTTTTTCTGCATATACTCTGATTTCATATTGGGCATGAGAATCGGCTCGGAGTAGCAGAAAATTTAATAAATTATGCAAATTAATTTTCCAATACCATTCTGTATAATAGTTCAAAGTTAAATTCATTCTTGCCAGTTCCCTAGTAATACCTAAGGTATTTTCATCAATAATATTGCCATGTTCATCCTGATTCATCATTTCAGTATAATGCTGATAGCATATTTTAGCATCTTTTTCTAGTAGCACTAATACTTTATCTGCAATTTTTTCTGGAATTTTTTCATCACTTCTTCCTTGCTTATTTATTGTAGATTGAGCAGCAAGATTCTGTTTCTCTGGTAAATAAAATTCATTTCCTAATATAGAATATCTAGCTGAATATTCATTAACACTAGCAGTTCTATGACGTATCCACTGTCTTGCAACAAAAATAGGTAGTTTAATATGAAATTTGATATCACACATTTCAAATGGTGTGGTATGTTTATGACGCATCAGGTAATTAATTAGCCCCTTATCTTGACTTAGTTGTTTTGTCCCTTTACCATATGATACTCGTGCTGCTTGTACTATGCTACTATCATCCCCCATATAATCAATAACTCTAATGAAACCATGATCTAGTACTTTTATCGGTTCAAATAATAATTGTTCGAGAGCTGGTACAGTTGCTCTTTTAGTATTATAAGTAGTATCGTGCATTTTTTATCCTCAATTAATCTGTTTGAAAATTTGTTAATTCCAGCATTAAATATTCGTCTATAGGAATCTTACTTTGATTAAGCATTTTATTGATATTAGAACCAAGGGCTTTAAATAACTTACCTTTAGCAATTACTGTTCTAGTGCCAACTGGTACTTTACCATGTAGAGCATATGATACAATTAATGGGTAATTAATATCACCAATTTTTATATCTAGCTTTTTCCCTTCTTGTGTCGAGTCATAAAGTACCTGCCCATTCGATAATTTAGTAATCTTTGCGTCAATTCCTACTTTATCTCCACATAATAATGGTATCCTATAAGCTATTTCATCATCAAATATCTTTACTTCATTACTATTAACAAAATTATTAGGTAATATTGAATTTAAGACAATATTAACCCTATAAGGTTTATTTTCTTCGTTAGAAGATGTATATTTTGTAGGAAATATAGCTTGTCTGGTTTGTCCAACCATCATCCCTACTACTACAGAATCAATTCCTGGCATAATCACTCTAGAACCAAGAGTAAAGGTTTTAGTATTTTCGCTAAGTAAATTATTGTTAATATCCAATAATTGGTAATGTAATGTAACTACATGACCACAAGTCGCTGGACCGACAGTCCCATTACCAAAGGTGTTAATCTTAAACATTGGCTGAATTAAATCTCTATTAACCTCTATAGTATATTTACCATCAGCAATAGGTTTGTTAGTTGGTTGTAGTAAATTTTCAAAGAATAGTCGACCTTCTTCTGTTTTAAGAGCATTGATCAAAACTTTTGAAACAGTCTTTTCAAGGAAATTACCAGTTAATGGTATATTTGCTTGCTCAGGGGTATTAGTATTGTTATTACTTTCAGCTTCAGTTGTCTGAACCTTAGGGGCATTTTCCTCAGGCGGAGATTGCATTTTCATTTGTACAATAGAGTAAATAATTGCGGCAGCAATTATAAAAGTTAGAGCTTTTTGCATATAATATTTCTTCTTTAAGTATCTTTTAGTTTGGTTTTATAGCTAACCATGCCTAACATTATTCCGTCATTGCGAGCCACCGTAGGTGGCGTGGCAATCCATAAAAGAGTGGATTGCTTCGTTGGCTTTCGCCTCTTCGCAATGACGATTTTAGCTTCCAACGTCATTGCGAGACTACGTAGTAGTCGCGGCAATCCATAAAAGAGTGGATTGCTTCGTCGGCTTTTGCCTCTTCGCAATGACGGTTTTAGCTTCCAAGGTCATTGCGAGACTACGTAGTAGTCGCGGCAATCCATAAAAGAGTGGATTGCTTCATCGGCTTTCGCCTCTTCGCAATGACGATTTTAGCTTCCAAGGTCATTGCGAGACTACGTAGTAGTCGAAGCAATCCAAATCATCACTTCTCTGGGTCAACTATATTTCAGTTATTGCAGGCAACCTTCCAGATGGTCAAAAGCATTTTTGGTAATAACTCTGCCTCTTGGGGTACGTTGTAATAACCCTATTTGTATTAGATAGGGTTCGATAGTTTCTTCAACAGCATCGCGTTGTTCTGATAGAGCTGCGGCAATTGTTTCTATACCGACCGGACCCCCATCATAATTATCAGCGATAAACTTTAAATATCTATAATCATTACTGTCTAAACCTATTTTGTCAACTTCTAATCGATTCAGCGAGAGATTGGCAATATTCCTATCAATTTCTAGCTGATCATCGACAGAAGCGAAGTCTCTCACCCGTCTAATTAGCCTAAGGGCAATTCTTGGAGTTCCTCTACTACGCTTTGCTATTTCTTCTAACGCCTCATCGGTTACATTAATTGCCAGCAATTTACTAGCTCTACTCAAAACAAGTTTTAATTCAGCCACATTATAAAAATGTAAACGTAGTGGTATACCGAATCTATCTCTTAAAGGGTTACTCAATAGACCTAGTCTAGTAGTTGCTCCAACTAAAGTAAAATTGGGTAAATTGATTTTTACTGACCTTGCGGCGGGACCTTCTCCAATAACTATGTCCAGAGCAAAATCTTCCATTGCTTGGTACAATACTTCTTCAATATTGGTGCTAAGACGGTGAATTTCATCAATAAATAACACATCATTATCTTGCAAATTGGTAAGTATAGCAGCTAGATCAGCCGCTTTTGATATAGCAGGTCCTGAAGTGGATTTAAAATTTACTCCCATCTCCTTAGAAATAATTTGGGCAAGAGTGGTTTTACCAAGTCCAGGCGGTCCATAAAATAAGGTATGGTCTAAATGTTCTGACCTATTTTTAGCGGCTTGGATGAAAATAGATAAATTCTCTTTGATCTGTTGTTGCCCAACAAATTCTTTTAAATAGCTAGGTCGTAGAGAGAACTCTTGATCGTTTGGCAATATATCAGCTGATAAAACATTTTTAGAAACTGGGTTTTTAGACATTGGAACTACGGGCCTTTAGTGCGAGTTTAATTAGCTCATTAATAGAGAGATCAGGATCCTTTGCAATAATTTCCTGTACCAAATTATGGGCTTCAGTTCTATTAACTCCAAGTGAGGTTAAAACTAATGTAGCATCAGATGATATCTTAGATAAATCACTATCATTCTTATCGATGGGAAGATTGGTAGTAAGGTTAGTTAAGGCTTTATCCTTTAACTCTATGATAATTCGTTCAGCTAATTTTAGTCCAACACCGGAAACGGCTTTAAAAGCTTCTTTATCCCGCCTAGCTATCGCTGATTGAATTTGCTCAGGTGATAAATTTGATAAAATAGCTAAAGCCATCCTTGTCCCAATACCGTTTACTGATTGTAATAAATTAAAAACAAACTTTTCTTCGAGTGATAAAAAGCCATAAAGATTAATATGATCTTCTCTTACATGCGTTTCGATAAATAATTGACAAAACTCATTAACCACTAATTTATTTAGAGTTTTACTACTACAATACACTAAATACCCAACACCATTAACATCAATAATGACATAATCATTAAAACATGCATCTATTGTGCCTTTTAGTTTACCAATCATAATTTTTTAGTATCAGATTTTGTTTTCAGCTTACAATTTTTCGTACATATATACGTTATCACTGGGGCTGTAGTTACTATCAAAGCCAAAATATAATGTAGTAAGGCTGGAGTTTCGGAGCAGTGACATTGCCCATCATCCGGGAATGTTGATATAAGTATAATTTTTGCGATAATCCAAGTGACCAGCCCATATATAAGCAAGTATACTATACATTTAACTTTTTTACAGATATCTTTCATTGTGGCGTCCTCTTCTATTTAATATAATAACAATAATAGAATATTTGAATAAATGATAGAGAAAGTAAACTCTAACCCAGCAATTCTAATTATTCAATAATACACTAAATATTGCACACACTAATACCAATAATGATATAATAAGTAAAATATTTCATTTATTTTACTTTTTAGTTTGCTAATCATAATTTATTTAATATTTAGACTATATAATTAAAAAAGTTATTGTGTTTGTATTATAAAATATGTTATCTAAGATTTTTAGATTATTCAGAGAACAACCTGGATTGATTAATAAAGTTGCTGTAACTCCTGCTAACGTTACAGATGCAAAAGGTTTCGCCCATGTTTTACCAACTAGCAGAGCGGTATATTCAGAATGCCTGATCAACTTAGTAGAAATGGCTTCCGGAGCAGCAGAAGCTTTCAAAGGTTCGACTACTGAGGGAAAACGTAAATTGCTAAATTTCGTATTTTCGAACCTGGAATTGAAAGGCGGGAAGCTAGACTTTAAGCTACGTCCACCGTTTGATATGTTCGTAAAATGTACCAAAATCGAAGAATGGTGCACTCGATTGGATTCGAACCAACGACCTCTGCCTTCGGAGGGCAACGCTCTATCCAGCTGAGCTACGAATGCTTAATTTGTTGATATACCTCAAATAAAAAATATACTCGAATAGTTTAAAAAATTATGTCATAAAACAAGGAGTGAACGAGAACAGCTTAGTAAACCTAAGTAAGAACACTAATGCCCCAAAGTTTTACGAAAACAATTCTTCAAAGCAGAAGAGCATACATCTATCATCTAACTACATTATACTATAAAAACTTAGGAAGTGCTAACGAATTTTAAACTTTCAAATGTCAGCTAATTTTTAAGAGAATAGCTTGAATTTCTCTAAACTGTTCCAACAAAAACTATATTCTAATGATTTGGGGAATTGGGCTTGAAAATAAGGGGCGAACAAGCACAGAATTACTTTAGTTATCGCAGGTAACCTCCTAGGCTCTTATATCACATTTTCAAGATATAAGAACCTAAAGTACGATTATTCTTGAGGTAATAATATTTTTGTGATTTAATCTTTAATTATGTTGATAGGTTGACAGTGGCTTTGAAATTTGAAGACAACATATATATCTAATGAGGGACGTAAGTGCAAATACTTAACGTTTACTCACTAATAAAATTTAATATGCTTAAGAGGATAGTATGTCTAAAAAAGATGGTGATGATGTTAGCTTAGATTCAGCTTATGGTTCAGATGATGAGAGTATGGCTGTACCTAATAAGGTATCACGAGTGGCTGCGGAAAAAATTAAAGATATAGATGCTTTGATAGGTAGGTTAGGTAAGTATAAAGAAACTTTTAATGTGAAGATTTACGCTGACGAGATATTACAGTTTAATGAAGCATCTATGAGTGTAATAGAAAGTTTGGGAGCAGAAAATTTTCGTACAAGTCTATCAGATGACAAAATACAACAATTTGTTGATACTATTGCCTTAAATTCAGAATTATGCTCTAAATTTATAAGTACTGATCAAGAATTAGATAAACTTAAACTTAAAGTTGCAAAGACTGAAGGTGCCTTAAAAGGTTTTGTTTTGCCACTTGAAGAGCGTAGTGCTTTCGCTGGTAAACTAACAAATTTTGGATTAGGTAGAGAGGAATATAAAATTCCTATGGAAGCTACTAAAGAGGCTTTGCTAAAATTGCAAGGACAGAAGCTTAGCAAGGTTGAATATGCAGATAAAGTTGTTGCTAGAACTATGGAAATTCTTAACCAGGATAAACGAAACTTTCCTGCTGAAAAACTACAGCAGTTTGAAAATTTTGTTCGGCAAGGAAATACATCCTTAAAAGTAAAAAATGGTCAATTGATAGATAGGGATGACAAACTCTCTCAACTTGACCAAGAGGAGATTTCAAGTGCAGCTATTAAATCGGTTGATGCTTTTATCAAGGAATTAGAGACTGAGAATGAAAAAGCTAAGAACACTTCTCCGGAGAAGGGTAGACAGCTCGTTTCCCAAAAATCTATGCCTCAACAGGATAACTCGCAAAAAGTTGCTTTGGATATTGGTGAGCAAAAAACAAAAGACTGGCAAGCAGCTAAAGAAATGGTAAGTAGTACAATAGATGAATCTATAAAACAATTAAAGTTAAAGATTTCTGATACAACTGCAAAGAAAATTAAGAAGAATTTATCTCAGGTACTAGATAAATTTGATCCACAATTTCTGCAGAAGAATAAAACAGCTATTATAACAAATATTACCCATGAGATAACACAAGGTAAAACGGCTATCTCTGAATTAAGAAAGGAATTTCACATTGCTAGTGATAAAGTTAAAAAAATAGCTCAGAAAATAACTGAAAAATATGCTGAACGAAATAACCAATTTATTGAAGAAAAAATTAATCCTTTGCTTAATGCAAAGAAAGATGAGTTGGCTCTGAGATTATCAACATTTATACAAGAGAACCAGATTTCTCTTGATTATGTAAATAAAGTACTGGGGGTATCTGAAGAGAATAAAATTACTGGTAATGCAAAATCGCTAAGCTTAACTGACAAACAAGTTGAACATGTTACTGTCGAGCAACTCAAGGGATTAATAAGAGTTAACCCAGTAGGATTTAATAGAAATTTGTTTCAAGAAATACCAGATGAAGTTAAATCTATAAATGTAGAGACTGAAAAAGTTCAACAGCACAGTTTTGAGATGGAGCAACGCCAACAGTTGGAAGACGAAGGATATGTTTCTATGGATGAGGATATTCAGCAGCCAGAAAAAAATATTCTATCGCAAAATATAGTACAACAAGAACAGCAAGACTTAACACAACGAGTACAACGACAAGATATAACAGAGCAAGTACCGCAAGAAGTTACAAACATCTCTGCTGATAATATTAATAAGCAATTTAGTGAGCAACAAGAAATATTGTCAAAAGTAGCTGAAGTAGTAGAAGAGGCTGTTGTAGAAAAATCAACTGCTAGTAAAGAACAATTTCCTATAGAAATTAATCCAGAAATGACTAATGTTAATACTGAGTTAGCAGAAACATTATCAAACTTTATAGAAAATAATGCAGTTACAGTTAATGAGATGAGAATTATTTTAGGTACAGAACCATCGCTGCAAGATGGTAAGATACAATTAACTGCAGAACAAGCCGCCAACATTACAGGAGAACAATGGCAATGGTTTAGAGATATAGCACCAACGAATTTTGAAAAAGAATTTAAGCTTGCAAGAGAAGTCCAGGTCAATAATAGTATAGAGGTAGAGAAATCTACAGGACTAGGGGTTTCAGATAATGTTAAAGAGATGGTATTAAGTACGCAGATAATACATAAAGCTATTAAACTAGTTGAAGAAGGAGGAAAACGAAAATTAGACTATTCACAACGAAACAAAATTATTGAGAAATTATCTGATAAATTATCACAACTTGACGTCGACTATTTAAAAACTGAAGAACAAGCTATTGCCAAAACTATTGCAAAAAATATTAAAAAAGATGCGAGTAAGAGCTTATTTAGTAATAACATTACTGTTAGTGATAAAATATTAACTAAATATGCAGATGACATAAAAAGACTTGACGGTGCTAAAAGTGATAAATTTGTTGCTAAGAAGATTAATGAAGGGATTTATAATCATCAGCTGAAAGATTCGCAGATAGCAGAGAAGTTATCGCAGTTTTTAACAACAATCTTTAATCCAGAGTCTGAACTGGTAAAAAAAATAAAATCCAGTGAACCATCTGAACATACAACAGAAAAAATAGTAGACATCAGGAAGTTTAATCCAAAACTATTTGATGAAATTATGTTTCCTAAAGAAAGATTGACAGAAATAGCTCAGAGTAAAGTTACAAGTAAAGCACGGTTTGATGAGCTTACTAAAGAGGGGAATAGCTCAAGAGATAGTAAATCTTTTGCTACAGATATATTAGTAGACGTTATTAACAGTGTAACACAGAAAGAAGGAAAACTAAGAGTATCATTAAAACCAAAAGAAAAAGATAAAATTTTTTCTATACTACATTCATCGTTATCAAGTTTGGATCCGCAATACTTAAATGTTAATCGCCAGAAAATTACACAATATATAGCTGATAATATCGCATTTAGTGGCAAAAATGAAGGAAAGGATAAAATTTTTACTATTGATAAGAAAACATTAGATAAAATTGCTGTAAAAGTAATGGTAGCTCATGAAAGAAAAAGCAATGAATTTGCGGCAGAGGAGTTAAAGACAGGAAGTATGGAGATTAATGAGAAACTTGTTGCTCATCAAGTCACTAACAGCATTCTTAAAGAGAGAATATCAAAGCTCCTAGCAACTGGTAACATTAACGAAGCTGCAAATAGATTGGGTGTTTTTAATGATAATAAGACTGTAGATATTAAGAATATCACAGATAAACAATTAACTACTCTTAAGAAAATTGATCCCCAAAATTTTGATGAAACAGTATTTCCAAAAAGCGATATTGCTAAGATTACAACAAAAAAACAAGAACAAAAACAAAAATTATTTCCTGAGATTGACCTTAAAGAGATTGATTTCAAAGGTATAACAATTAAGCATACCATAAAGCATATTATTATGGATGCTGATGATAAAAGGGTGCAAAAAATAACAACAGTAAGAAATAAAGCTAAAGCTATAGAAAATCAAAATCAACGCTGAACAATATACTTACCTAGTACTACAGTTGTAGATTGAATTAATAAGAAAAATAGAATAGGATAAGAGGAGAAAAATATTAAATTTTTATTATACTAATACTAAATCACTATCAATAGAGCAGTATATATGATATAAAAAAACTCTAACAAATGAGAGTGTACAACAATAGCAAGAGGATATCAAAAACTAGAAATAAATCCAGAAGAAGTAAGAGTTCTGATGAATAATAGTAATAGCAAAGATGAATTCAGGCGTTACCAAGCTTTATACCTAAGGGTAAGCGATAAAATGTCTGCCCATCTAATAGCTAAAATTACATGTTTCTCAATAAGCCATATACATAGTATCCATAGCTTTGCTCGCAATAAAGGTATTACTAGCCTTGCAAGTGCTAAAAAAGGAG
>CAJYDF010000035.1:0-14902 GCA_913698145.1 Sericostoma sp. HW-2014 | reverse complement strand
GACAAAAAAGTTAAAGCATGATTCATTAGTCAAAACAATAATGGCTGATCCTGTAGCAGCTCAAGAATTTTTGGAATATTATTTGCCGAATGATTTTAAGAGTTTAGTAGATTTATCAAAAATAACAGTAGAAAAAGAAAGCTACATAGAAGAATCTTTAAACAAGAAATATAGTGATATAGTGTATGGAGTTGCGACCAAGAATCAGGGTAAGGCTTTTGTTTATGTGTTGATTGAGGCTCAGTCGGGCGTTGATTATTGGACAGCTTTACGATTATGGAAATACACATTATTATTGTGTGAAAGGCATAAAAAAGGAAGAAAGAAATTACCATTAGTATATAATTTAGTGATTTATAATGGTAAAGAAGTTTATACTGCTCCTAGGAATTTATGGAGTTTATTTACTGATGCAATTATAGCCAAGAAATTAATGACAGAGGATTATCAATTGGTTGATTTACAAAGCATGTCTGATGATGAAATAATGAAGAAGAAGCATATTGGGATGTTAGAATATATGCTCAAGCATATTCATCAACGAGATATTATAAAGCTTTGGGAAGAATTTCTGCAGAGATTTAAATTAGAGATATTAGTAGATAAGGAAAAAGGCTATATTTACATAAAATCGCTTTTATGGTACACTGACGCTAAGCTTCCTGAGGAAAAGCAATCAGAATTGGAGGAAGTACTAACCAAATATTTATCAGAAGAACAACAAGGTGTTATTATGAGAACTATTGCACAAAAATATATCGAAGAAGGTGAAGCTAGAGGTATCCAGCTAGGTGAAGCTAGAGGCGAAGCTAGAGGCGAAGCTAGAGGCGAAGCTAGAGGCAAAGCTAGAAGAAATTTCGAAGTGGCAAGAAATCTTCAGAAAGCTGGAATATCGATTGAGATAATATCTCAATCTACTGGGTTAACTAAAGAGCAAATTGAAGAATTAGAATAAATATAAGGATTCTTACAATTGCCACGCCACCTAACTAGGACTCGCTAATAGACGTCTTTTCAACTATCTATTTCCTAGGTTGTCACCTATGTGCAATGACGCTAAGGCTAAATACTAATCGGATTTATAACGTTGCCAATTTAAGTTAATTCACTATATAAATAATTGCTATGAAAAAATTTAAAAGCATTGCTGTCTATGGTGGCGGTAGCTGGGGAACTGCACTAGCCTGTCAAGTGGCAAGGTGCTATGAGGATGTGTCGATATTGGTACGTGAGAATAATATTATCGAGGAAATATTAAATAATCGAACTAATAGCAAATATCTTGGTTCTGATATTACATTACCAACCAATCTAGTTCCTTGTGATAATTTGTCAGCTTTACTAGACAAAGAAGTAATAATTATTGCGGTACCATCTTTTGTTTTTCAGGAAACTTTGAAGATATTAAAAAACGCTGGGATATCCGAAAGCGTAGCATTATTAGTTGCAACTAAAGGATTTGGCAGAGACCCTACGGAGTTATTATCTGATAAAGTAAAAGCCATATTACCAGCTAATCCTTTAGCCTTTATAGCTGGACCTAACCTCGCTAAAGAAGTTGCTCAAGATTTATTAACTTCAGTAACCATTGCTTCTTTAGATGTTAATCTTGCCAAACGACTAGCAATTAGCTTGGCATCTCAACAATTTAAGTTGACCATAACTGACTATATGGTAGTTATGCAAGTGGCATCGGCTGTTAAGAATATTATAGCAATAAAGAGTGGTTGGTATGATGCAAAAGGTTACGGACAAAATGCAAAAGCCGGGCTTATAACTCAAGCAATTCAAGAAATAAGAATTTTATCTGAGGCTATTGATGGAGAGCTTGGAGATGCTTCTATTTTATGTGCTCCAGGTATATTAGGGGATTTGGTACTAACTTGTTATTCTAAGGAATCACGAAATACTAGATTTGGTTATGAGCTTGGTAAACATTTAGATGTTGGAAATTTTTTAAATCAAAATTTATACTTAGTGGAAGGGCTAGAATCTGCTAGACTGGTATTGGATCTCATAAGAAAGTATGACCTAGTACTGCCTATTATTGAATCAGTAATTAAAGAACTGAAAATAATATGAAATTCTTTAGCAAATTACCACAAACATTATCACAAATAGTTAGTAAAATAATATTATTAGAATGTTGTTTGTTATTAGTAATTTTTCCACTAGAAAATTTTAGAATTAACACAGAAACTGTTATTTTTCCAGCTTTTGAAGTTAGTTTACTTTACTATTTTGCTACATTTTATCATATTGGTTTTTGGCTAATATTTTTAGTAGGAATAATTTTTGACCAATTATATTCTATGCCAATTGGTACAAATTCCTTGGTTCTTGTAACTGCTCACATAATTTTACAATTTGCTGGAAAATTCTTTATAGTTAGAAGTTATTTAACAAATTTCCTGATTTTTGGGTTATATTATTTTTTTATATTACATTTTAGATATTTGCTAATTTTAACTAAAGGTCTATCTTCCCAAGGGTATCTTACGATGTTAATGCACTATCTTACTACGATATTTTCCTATAATTTGCTACGAATTCCTCTTGATAAGGCATTGTTCCCCAAACGTCAAGGAGAGGAGGTTTAACCCCCAAACGTCATGGCTCAGAGCTACTTTAGTAGCGACAAAGCAATTCAGAAAAGTATTAGAAATGGATTGCTTCGACCATTACATGGTCTCGCAATGACGTTTGGTATCTAGTACTACAAAAACATAATAGGAATCGCTATCAAAAAAATATGCTAAATAATAAAATATTACATAACCAGTTAATATCAAGACGGTCTTTTCTGATAGGTTCAGGAAAACTGACATTATTTTCATTATTGGCTGGAAAAATGTTTTACATGCAGTTATTTGAAAGTGATAAATATCGTACTTTATCTGATAAAAATCGTATAAGTTTTATTCTAGTTCCGCCATTCAGGGGACAAATTTATGATGTTAACGGTAATGTTCTAGCTACCAACCAAACTTGTTTTAGGTTATTACTGGATATGCATGAGGCTACTAATTACAAACAGGAATTAATTCTAGTAGCAAATATCTTGCAACTAACTGAAGAAAAACAAAATTACATTAATCAAAAAATAAAAAAAGCCAATAAACGTGTTCCTTTACTGATATTAGATAATCTTAGCTGGCAACAAATGTCACTCATTGAGGAACAAAAGTTAAATTTAACTTCTATTTTTGTAGATGTCGGTTATGTAAGATTTTACCATTTTTCAGAAGCTGCTTGTCATGTAATAGGTTACACTGGACAGATTAATGAGCAAGAGAAACAAGAGCTAGAAATCAATAATTTAGGGGATTTTAATATTGGTAAATCTGGTGTAGAAAAATATTATGAAGAAAAGTTACGTGGGAAATTTGGTTATAAGCAGATAGAAGTGAATGCTTTAGGCAAACAAGTCAGAGAAATTACCAATCTTCCAAGTCAACAAGGAGAGGACTTACATCTAAATATTGACGCAGAGTTACAACAAAGAGTGCAGCCTTATTTAACTAAACAAGGCTGTTCGGCGATAGTTATTGATACAAATAACGGTAATGTTTTAGTGCTGGCTATGTCGCCGGTATTTGAAGCCAATAATTTTGTAAAATTGTCTCAAGATTATTGGCAAAGTTTAATTAATGATCCTTATAAGCCGTTAATTAATAAAACCATACAAAGTACTTATCCACCTGGTTCTATTTTCAAAATTATTACAATTTTAGCTGGTTTAGAGAGTGGAATTAAACCGGATAAAACGGTTAATTGTACTGGGGATTCGGTATTAGGTACTAATAGCTTTCGGTGCTGGAGTCGTCATGGTCATGGCACAGTGGATATGTATAATTCCATTAAGCATTCTTGTAACTCTTATATGTATGAAATAGCTCGCTTAACAGGTCATAAAAAAATATTAGATATGGCAAGAAATTTTGGTTTCGGTACAAAAACTGGTATTGATTTGATTGGAGAAGCCTCAGGTTTCCTTCCTTCAGAAGAATGGAAAATGAAAAAATTTAACTCTAAATGGACAATTGGTGATACTCTTAACTTATCGATAGGGCAGGGATTTTTATCAGCTACTCCAATCCAGTTAGCTAGGTTTGTAACAGCAATTGCTAATAATGGGAAATTGTATAATCCTAGAATTGCTAAAGATATATCGGTATTTGATCAGGTTAACATCAATCAAAAATACTTAGATATTTTAAAAGAAGGTATGTATAAAGCAGTTAATACTGAAGGAGGAACTTCCTATTATAGTAGGATTTTAGCAGAAGGACATCAATTAGCTGGTAAAACAGGTACCGCACAAGTGCAAGCAAAAGCTAATATAGATGATGATTTAAGCAGTAAATCAGTTGTTTGGCAAAGGCGTAACCATGCTATATTTGCCGGGTTCGCTCCCTATCAACAACCTCGTTACTCTATTCTAGTCTTTGTCGATCATGGCGGAGGTGGAGGCAGGGTGGCAGCTCCTATAGCTAAAAAAATTATGACTATGGTACTTGATAAATATAGCTAACTCAATTATTAAACTTCCTGCATAAGTCTAAAAAAACCCTCAGGATTTTTAGGAGAAACGAAGCCTGCTACCTTCGCGTCTTATCTTCCAGATGGAGAGGAGAAAAAATTATGCTACGAGACGGGATTAGTATGCGGTACAATGTCTAAAAATTGAATTTTCTTTACTGACTACATGTTATCATTTGCAGCTAAAAAGAGTCAAAATCTAGACAATTAAAATTTTGTTCACAGAACCTAGTTGTAAGCTCCGTTTACTCACCCCTTATTTTACGTTCCAATTCTCCAAATGAGTTCTGAAGTCTCCCTGTCAAAAAACTGCTATGAAGAGCTATATCTTCTTCAAAAAGAAGAAACTTTTTATCAAGCAAATTAAGTTGTTTTTTCTTTTCCTCTTCCGTTAAGAAAGAATATTTAATACTATTATAGACGACTTGTTTTAATTGATCATAAGATGGCTTATAACGACTAATAAATAATAAATATTCTTGAGTTAAATTATTGCGTAATACTCCTGCATCATCAGTGCAGATTACGATTGGCACCCCATAACGCATATATAGCTTGATAGGATGGTCATCACCTACAACTCCTAAAATAAATTCATTACTACTTAAATTAATTTCAATAGGTATATTCTTTTCCACTAATGTTCTTATTAGTTGGTGAGGATTAGATTCATGCATAATATCTACTCCATGACCAATACGATTTGCCCCGGCTATCAATATGGCATCCCAAATATGATGACGTAGCCCTTCTGGAGGAACTAGCCCTAATGCTAATTCACCAGCATGCAAAGATAATTTAACATTAGGAAATTTTTGTTTAAGAAAACAAAACATTTTCATATGTAATATATAATCTTTGATCGCAACAACTGAGTTTTCTGTACCGACTATATTCACCCCAACTATTTTAGGATTATTTTGTGCTAAAGAAAAGGCTGAATACAAACCAGAAAATACCATAGATGGCTTACTTTCACGGAGTACATATGGTTGAAACCGCAGAGTAAAGTGATCATTGTCAATATCTTTCGAGGCATCTGTTACTATTGTTGAATAGCGAGTAATAGCTTGGTGTATAACTTTATCCTGCTCTAATAATAACATAGCTTTTGCTAAAACCTGATTAATAGCAGAATCATCTGTATTACTTGTTAACTTATTAATCTCATCTAAAGCAACGTTTGTACTAATAGGAGCAAAAGGAAATATAGTTTCTATATATTGCACATTTTCTGCTTCTGCCCTATTCTTCAAATCTATCAAACCATCTTTAATAATATAGTCTTCTAACCAAGCAAAATAGTTAAAACAATCAAAAAATCTGGCATCTGGTGATAATTGTTTGTGATAATGATTGTTAAAATTTTCTATTGACCAAAGTGACACGAGCTGATTATATTTGTGTATATCAGCACGTATCTCATCTACAGTCATACATTTTTTCGTAGGTTTTTTAAGAATTTCATAACTGTTAGGATCAATACAAAATCCCTCCTTCTTAACATAATCTAATAAAGTTCAGCATAAATAGCACCGATAAAATGATGATGAATATCACCACCCTTGGGCAATATATTTACCAACATACCAAGCTCTGCTATAGGAAGAGCATTAGAGTTGATTAAACTATTGTAATAATCACGTGTAATGAGATAATGATTATTTTCATTTGTTTTTACAGTGTCTGCGTAAGTTTGCATATTAAATATACTACCAATTAATAAAATGAAGGTTATGAGTATTAGTGAAATTATGGGTTTTACGAAGTCTAACATTATTTTCATATGATTGTTCCTATGTACACATATAGCTAATCGGGTGTGAACATTCACAAAAAAAAGTTAAAGTAAAAAACGTCTATTAGCGAGAAGGATTAAGCCAAGAAGCAATCCTTTCTAATCATTTTCCTGGATTGCCGCATCGTCGCTCCCTTGCAATGACGTTTTGGGCTTTATAACAATACTATTAATTTTAATAATATATATTGTAGCATAATTACTATTCAACACAAACTATATTTTAATGAATCTGCTGTAAAACTATAAAAAAAGTAATATAGGCAACTACAAATAAAACTATATACATGGTGTAATTAAATATGTAGCCTGTTTGCGATCTACTTACCAAAATCCCAAAGTAATTTACTGTTTTGGCAAAATTACTTGGACCAAATCTATCAATGACTCTTTGGTCGATCAAATTCAATAGCTTACTTAAGTTGGCAACTAATCTTACTATCAGCAAGTCATACACTTCATCAAAATAATATTTATGTATTAACAATTTCCTCATAAATGTTATTTTCACTTTATCAATAATATTCTTATACAAATAAATACCCAAAACAATACCCATTAATCCCAAAACCATTGGCAATAATTTTATATAAATAGGTGGATGATTTGCTAATCTTTGATAAATATGAATATTGAATATACTATCAAGGAAATAACCATTTGGTTTGTCAAGAGCAAGAATATAATGACCTATCATCCCCGCAACAAAACTACCTACCACTAAAAGATTAAGTGGCAGATTCATAATATTGGGTGATTCGTGAGCGTGATTAAATTGCTCTATAGTTAATCTAGTTTTGCCATGAAATACTAATAAGATAATTTTCATAGAATAAATGGCAGTCAAAATTGCTGCCACAATTCCAAGAATAAACACTGTAGTACCTATGACCCCACCGCTACTATATGCTAGCTCTAAAATAGCATCTTTTGAATAAAATCCAGCTAAAGGATAAATACCGATCAGTGCCAGTGAGCCGATTAAGAAATTACAGTAAGTAACTGGCATTTTATCTTTCAAACCACCCATCTTAAAAATATCTTGCTGATGACAAGCGTGAATAACACTACCAGCTGATAAAAATAATAAAGCTTTAAAAAATGCATGAGTAACTAAATGAAAAATACCAGCATTATAAGCTGATACACCGCAAGCAAGAAACATATAGCCAAGCTGGCTACAAGTGGAATAGGCAATAATTTTTTTTATATCATTCTGAACTATGGCAATAGTTGCCGCAAATATACAGGTAATACCGCCAATAATAGCAATAAAGCTCAATACCCTTACACTATATTCAAATAAATAAGAACACCTAGCTACTAAAAATACTCCAGCTGTTACCATAGTTGCAGCATGAATAAGTGCTGAGACTGGCGTTGGACCTTCCATAGCATCTGGTAGCCATATATGCAAGCCAATTTGAGCCGACTTGCCCATACATCCAAGGAATAATAGCAAACAGACTATGTCAATTATCGATATTGTAAAACCCCATATACTCAATTGTATATTAGACAATAATTGGGCTTTATCAAATACACTAGCAAAATCAACTACCCCAAAATAAACAATAATGGTAATAATCCCCACTATAAAGGCAAAATCCCCTATCCTATTGACGATAAAGGCTTTAATTGCTGCTTTATTTGCCGCTTCTTTTTGATACCAAAAACCAATTAATAAGTACGAACATAAACCAACACCTTCCCAACCAAAAAATAATTGGACAAAATTATCGGCTGATACCAAAGCTAGCATAAAGAAGGTAAATAATGATAAAAATGATAGAAATTTAGGTAACCCTTCATCATCTGCCATATAGCCAAGAGAATAAATATGTACCACCGCTGAAATCCAAGTAACCACTATAAACATAATAGCGGTCAGCTGATCGACATAAATTGCCCAATCTATCTTCATCTCACCAATTACTAGCCATTTTGCTAAAATTAGATGAATAATGGCTTTGTTTATTGCCACATTATAAAATATAAAGCTAGCGAATATTGCCGCTAAACTTATTGCAATAGTGGCAATGCAAGCTGCTTGCTTCTTGCTAAAACACTGACAAAACAAACCATTAATCATACCAGATATTAATGGTAACATTACCGTGAATATTGCTAATGCATTTACCATACCAATTCCTAAAATTACCCTTTCATCTGATTCATATCACTCAGCTCTATCGAACCTTTATTTCTAAAATAAACTAATAATATTGCAAGACCTATAGAAGTTTCGGCAGCTGCTATTGTTAAGATTATTATACTAAAAATTTGACCCGATATCTCATGGGCATAAGCAGAGAATGCGACAAAATTGATGTTGACAGCTAGCAGCATCAATTCAATCGACATCAGAATTGTTATGACATTCTTACGATGCATAAACAAACCGACCATTCCTATACTAAAAATCAGTGCCGACAAAATTAAATAATGTTCCAAAGTAATAGTACTAATCATATTGAATTTCTTCCACTCCTTCACTTAAACGCGGTTTAACCATTAATATACAATTATCCTTGTTTTTAGCATGTTGCTTGGCAATATCCTGCCTCCTAACTCCACTACGATGCCTAATAGTTAGAGTAATACAAGATATCATTGCCATAAATAGAATAATACCTGAAATTTGGAAAGGTAACATATATTCAGTATATAGTACCTGCCCAATAGCATGAGTATTAGAGTCAATTGATGAGAAGTTGGAGACGTTGTCGCTCGTCACTCGCCTATTACTTATAGGCGTCGCTCCATCGCTCTTAGCCCCAAATTCTCCTGAATTGACTATAGTATGGTTAGCTATCTCTGAATAGTCCATATTATCTAACACTATACCTTGTACACCTAAGCAAATTATCAAAACAAGATCAGCAAACATAATGAGTGCTACAGTCATACTGATCAATAAGTTTTTTTTGAATTGTACAATAATATCCACAAAACGAATATTCAACATCATTATAACAAACAAAAACAATACTGCTACCGCTCCAACATATATTACAACCAACATCATTGCTAAAAATTCTGCTCCTAATAGAATCATTAGCCCTGAACCGTTACAGAAAGTAAAGATCAGCCATAACACAGAATAAACAGGATTTTTACTCATGACCACCAAAACACTACTTATAACCATTAGCCCGGCAAATAAATAAAAAAACATTTCCATAATTATCTACCCATAATTATTTATATTTATAATCATTATGTAGCTTAATTGCTAATTCTTGCTCCCACATATCACCATTCTTCAATAATTTTTCTTTATCATAAAGCAATTCTTGATGACTAATAGTAGCAAATTCAAAATTAGGACCTTCCACTATCGCATCAACTGGGCATGCTTCTTGGCATAGACCACAATAAATGCACTTAGTCATATCAATATCATATCTAGTAGTACGCCTACTACCATCTGCTCTTTCTTTTGCCTCAATAATAATAGCCTGAGCTGGACAAATTGCTTCGCAAAGCTTACAGGCAATACAACGCTCTTCACCATTAGCGTAACGCCTTAATGCATGTTCACCCTTAAATCTTGGGCTTATCCGCCCCTTCTCATAGGGATAATTTATCGTTACTTTAGGTTTAAAGAAATACCTCAAAGTTAGACTAAGTCCTGATACTATTTCAAATAACAAAAAAGACTTCAGGTAATTAATTATTTTCATTTCATTATACACCAAAAATTTGTAGCACTAAGTATGTTTTACAATTTATTTTCTTATTAGTTTGTTAATTTATTTAATTACAAAAGATATCCAGGGTCATTTTTATTTTCCAATAATTCATTAATTCTGGTAATAGATAGACCCGTCATTTTCGCTACTTCCTCAATAGAACTGCCATTTTCTATCATCATTTTTATTAATTCAGCTTTACCTTCTACTCTACCTTCTTCTTTGCCTTCCCTCCGTGCTTTTTTGAGGGTGTTAGCTTCAATACGTAACCATTTCAGGTGTTCTTCATATGAATCACGTTCTTCTTTAGTGAAATTCATCACATCCAGAACTGTCAGGGCTTTTTTTAGGCTAGCATCATTTAACTCTTTAGGTAAATTATCTTTGTTCAGCAAATCATGTCTCGTTAAAAAAGTACTCCATCTATCAAGAGAGGTTTTTACCTTTTTTACTATGTCTGTCAGCTGTTCCTTCGGATTATTAGTAAACTTATTTAGCTCAATAGTATGCAATTCTAAATCTTTGAAATATAACAAACCACTATCTTTTTCTACTATATGAAACACATTATGATATTTATTTTCATGTAAAATAGAGGTAAAGTTTAATATATGAATACCAATGGCTTTCGATAAAGTAGCATAATCCTCTGCATTCTTTAATTGCTCAGTATATAACTTTGCCCAATAATACAGAGCTCTTTTGTCATAATCATCCGCATCAGTAATTTGCATTTCAATATTAAATCTTTTGCCATCTTTTCCTTGAGCTTTAATATCTAAAATTGACAGTTTATCGCTCTTGAAATTTTTTGGATTATATGGATTGAGAAGTTGTACTTCTGTTACTTGGTCTTCTCTAGATACAATCGAATTGATCAGCGAAATAAGCAAATCCTTATTCTCTTCAACTCCGAAGATTTTTTTAAAGGCAATATCAACCCTAGGACTAATATTTGACATAAATCTAACTCTATATTTATTTTAACTAGTAATCATGACTTTTATACAATCTGCTAAAGGGTATTTTTCTCTTTGCAAACGTATATTATGTTCAAAATATCTGAACATCCCACCGTAACCTTCCATGATGATTTTTCCATCCATAAAATACGAGATTAAACTGTAACATAGGCAGATATGCTCGCTAAAGCCGTTGTCACGGATTACCTCTACATATTCAATTATTTGCTCAACTAACTGAAAATTAACAAAATGTTCATCTGCGGCTAATTTTATTATTTCTTCGCCGTTCTTAGTTTTTGTTAATTTTTCAATAACCTCTTGCATATTGCTATGTTTTTTACTTGTGTACATTTGGAATTGAGCATCTAGAAAATCCACTAGGTTTCCTTCAAGAGTTTGTGGTTTAATTTCCCAGTAATATCCGTCATTATCTTCACTATAATTATAATAATCAAGATTTAGTTCATCGTTTAATCGCCTGGTAATATGCTCAACTGTTATATCTGGATACTTTATGCGTCTCTTATCGACTGCAATATTTTGCACTATGCCAACGGTTAAATATGTTCCCATAAAATTCTCCTATAAAATTCATTTATAAATTAACTAATAAAGGCATTCATTACTTACTCGCCTTACGCATAAACCCCGTGGCAATTAAAAAATTGCAGAATTAAGTACAAGACGCCATTACGAGACCACGCAAGTAGGTCGTGGCAATCCACATTCATTGCTTCGTCCCACCACCAGTGGCACCTCGCTAATAGTGTCAGGTTGTTTTCCCTATGACTTTTAAATGCCATGCGTAAGGTGAATTATTTTAGCTAGTTTGGTAAATTACCAGTAAACATTAAAACACTTGATACTAACACCACCCAAAATAAAGTAAAAGGTAAAAATACTTTCCAACCTAAACGCATTAACTGGTCGTAACGATATCTAGGTAATGTCGCTCTTATCCATAAGAAACAAAATAATAACAACCCAACTTTTACTATAAACCAAATAAATCCTGGTATAAAATTCAAGAATTTAATGCCAAAAGGCGGGAAATAACCACCTAAGAAAAATGTTGTGGTCATACCGCTAGCTAAAATCATATTAGCATATTCACCAAGAAAAAATAAGGCAAAACCCATCGAAGAATATTCAACATTATAACCAGCAACCAGCTCAGATTCAGCCTCTGATAAATCAAAAGGCAATCTATTAGTTTCTACAAGTACTGATATGAAGAATATTACTGCCATAGGTAACAACATCAAATCAACCCACCAAGGCAATAATTGTTGCCTTTCTATGATTTCTGAAAGATTAAGAGTTCCAGTCGTTAAAAGTACAGTAACAATTACCAACCCTATAGATACTTCGTATGAAATCATCTGAGCCGACGAACGAATAGCCCCAAGGAAAGCATATTTCGAATTACTTGCCCAACCAGCTATGATTATACCATAAACCCCCAATGATGAGATTGCCATAATATATAAAACACCAACATTGATGTCAGCTAATACCAGTTTTTTATCAAAAGGTATCACTGCCCAACCAATTAAACTAAGCACAAAGGTAACCATAGGAGCCAAGGTGAATAATATTTTATCAGCTTGCTTTGGTATAATTGTTTCTTTAAATAATAGTTTTACTGCATCAGCAATTGGTTGCAACAACCCAAAATATCCAACGACATTTGGACCTTTTCTTAACTGCATTAAACCTATTACTCTTCGCTCAGCATAGGTCAGATATGCTACACACAGCAAAAGAGGAATAGTGATAGATAGGACTTTCAATGCCACAATAATTAACGGCAATAGATATTGTTGAAATAACGATATCATGCAACTTTTTCCCTTTCTTGTTTTGATTCCAAACACTTTGCCATAGTAATAGATGCCCTACTAATTGAATCTGTCATGTAATAATTTATCGGTTTAGTAACTATATCATAGTTAAGTAATTTATCTGTAGAGGTAAATTTTATAAAGTCACCACTCATTATTTCAGAAATATTGGCAAATACTGGAAACTCTGCTGCCAACTTATTTCTTATTTCAACTAAATTATTCATACCAAGATTTAACCCTAAACCACTGGCTAGGTTATTTATAATAAGCCAATCTTCTTTTGCTTGTCCTACTGGATTAGTTGCCGCCCTAGCATATTGTGGTCTTCCTTCAAAATTTAGGTAAATAGCATCTTTCTCTGTATAGCTACTAGCAGGAAAAATAACATTTGCTGCATTTGCTCCATTATCACCGTGATGCCCTTGATATACAACAAAAGATGATTTGATTTTACTCATATCAATCTCATCACTACCTAGTAAATAGACAAATTTGATATCACCTATTTCTGCCTTTTGTAAAATTTCATAAACCCCATTACCGTCACCCTTAGCACTAGAATTTTTAGGGCTAAAACCTATATCTAAACTACCGACCATTGACGCATGATTATGCAATATATTAAAACCATTCCAATCCTCTCTAACTATCTTATATTTATCCACCATCTGATGAATGAGTGCCAAAATAGCATAACCATCCTCCCGAGAATATACTCCATCACCAATGATTATTATTGGATTTTTTGCGGCTGCCAACTCCTTAGAAAATTGATGGTCTCCTGATATTATTGCTTTAATTATTTCAGGGCTAGCCCCTAATTCATTGATAGAATAAGTTTGATCGCTAATATTACCAATTCGAGCTATTTTTAACCTACCCTCTCTTTGTAATATACCAATACTAGCATTAAGGACTGGAGCTATTTGCCTAATATTTGCCCCAATTAACAAAGCAAGATCAGCTTTTTTAAGTCCAGAAATCGTTGTGTTAAATAGATAGTTTCCCCTACTAGATCGGTCTATTTTATAATTAAATTGATTACTATCAAAATTATTACATCCTAGCTTCTGTAACAATGTTTTTAATAAAAACATTGATTCGGTACAGGCGAGTGTTCCAGCGATTGCCGCCATTTGATCACCGGCAAGCGATTGTAACTTTTGTGCTACTAGGGCAATAGCATCATTCCAAGAGGCTTCAACTAATTTACCATTTTGTCTGATATACGGAGAATCTAACCTTTGATATTTCAAACCATCATAAGCAAATCGTGCTTTATCGGATATCCACTCATCATTAATGTCATCATTAACCCTAGGTAATATCCTCATTACTTCCTCCCCCCTACTATCGATCCTGATATTACAACCTTGGGCATCAAATACATCTATTGATTCAGTTTTCTTTAATTCCCAACTACGAGCTTTAAAAGAATAAGGCTTTGAATTTAATGCTCCAACTGGACAAACATCGATAATATTGCCTGACAACTCTGAAGCAAGACTACGCTCAAGGTAAGAGGTAACTTCCATATGCTCTCCTCTATAAAGAGCTCCTATTTCCTCAATTCCAGCAATATCAGTGGCAAACCTTATACATCTTGTACATTGTATGCATCTAGTCATTTGGGTTTTAATCAAAGGTCCCATATATTTATCTTTGACTGTCCTTTTATTCTCCAAAAATCTAGAACGTGCTCCACCATATTTAAATGCTTGATCCTGTAGATCACACTCACCTCCTTGGTCACAAATAGGACAATCTAGAGGATGATTGATCAATAGAAACTCCATTACCCCTTCACGAGCCTTTTTAACGCCGATAGTATTAGTATGGATCACCATACCTGGGGCAACAGGCGTAGCACAAGAGGCGATAGGTTTAGGAGATTTTTCCATCTCTACCAGGCACATACGACAATTACCAGCAATTTTCAAACGTTCATGAAAGCAGAAATGGGGGATTTCTATACCAAGCTTGCTGCAGGCACGAAATACGGTTGTACCCTCTTCTACTTCAATTTCAATATCATCTATAGTAAGTTTTATCATT
>CAJYDF010000030.1:0-12989 GCA_913698145.1 Sericostoma sp. HW-2014 | reverse complement strand
TTTATTTAAAAGTTTCTTAGCACTTGGCTTTAACTCATTGATAACTAATGTAATGTTTAATTGAATTTTATCTGTTGATTGCTGGATTTTATCCTTATATTCTTTTCTATCTAAATCTTTTACATTATTTAATAATTGTGCTCCTTGTACTATCAGGATAGGATAACCAGCAAACTTTTCGCTCAAGAATTCTGCTAATAGGGGATCATTATTTTCTAGAATATTATTAGCAAGAGCAATGACATCATCTTTTTCAAAGACAGTCATTTTGATTACGTTAGGTAATATTTCGCTATCTTGAGAGACAAATATAACGTGTCCGTTATGCTCCCAATCAACGAACTCTTGAACTTTTTTATTTTCACTTACTTTTAGATTATCAAATATCAGTAACCATTTATCTTGATTCGATAAATAGCTCATTAATTCTTTTCGTATTAATTTTATATCTTCTGATATTAGATTAGATTTAGCGGTGCTATTAATAGCTTTTACTAGCTTTAGCAACTCTTGATTAATATCTAAATTACAATCAACAAACCAAATAAGTTTATAATTATTTTGATTCTCATAAGAATACATTCTAGCAAGTTGGGTTTTTCCCATGCCACTAGTGCCTATAATACTTACTTGTCTATGTTTAATTAAATTATTTTTGAGCAAATTTAGTTGTTTGACATGATTGACAAAATAAGTAACTGGTGTAACAAAATTAGATATTTGTTGTTGAGCAAATGAATTATGCGGCAATATTAATAATAATATTATAAAATATTTATTCATTTTTTGCTCCTAGTGAATGGTTTCAGAAAAATTACATTATTATTTTTACTTAGTGGGGTTTTTATATAGATTAACATGACTGCAACCTATTTTACAATCAAAATTATATTTTTATACTATTAAGTGACATATTCTATAAATTATATACACTATTAAATTATAATACCAATTGAAATAGTTAAGGAGGTATATATAATATGGGAATAGAAATTTGTGCAGGTACTAAAATGGTAAGAACATTAATATTACCAAAAGGTTTTTATGAGCATGATTTCATATGCCTAATGAAAAACGAGTCGCACGGAAGAAATCGCATATGCTTATTAGCAATGCATCACTTAGCAATCAGGCAAGTCATTGAAAACTGTATCTATGATAGTTGGATCGCACTGGAAAACAGTACAATCTTGGCTTAGAAGATTTAGAAACTCTAGCTTTGATGGATTATTTAAATCATACAAATTAGTGCTGGATACAAATCTAAAAATATGTATACTACTCGTTGCAGTGACTCTTTGTTCATAAGGCTTACCTAGCATAAGTCAATCTAGCTGGAATTCTGGCGTCGAAACTTGCCTCCGCTCCGTAAAATCGTTTATGTACGTGGAGGTAGCCGGCGTTTCTCCTAAGGATTTCTGGGCTATCTTTGACTTATGCAGGAAGTATATAATATACTCTTGTTGAATAGCTGGATATTTATGAATAAAGGTGCATTCATTTAAATTCTATCTCTAATCTTTTTTCAAATTTGTGGTGTACTATGAATCGTTTAATATTAGTAATTTTTTTTAGTATTTCTTTTTGTTTAACTGGGCAAAGAGTTTTAGCTGATGAAATAAGAATAGGAATACTCAAACACGACATAAATGTTAGGTTAAAACACCGTTATGAGAAAGGATACGACGTTAATTTAGAATATCTTTTTGGTGAAGAATACGAATTTTTGCGTGGCTATCCTCATATAGGCGTAGATATTAACAATAGTAAATATGCAAGTAGTGCTTATACTGGGCTTACTTGGCATTTTGATATGATGGAATCTGTGTTTTGTGAGTTAAGCTTTGGAGGGGCGATTCATAATGGTGAATTGAAAAAATCAGAGAAACAACGAGCCTTAAGAAAGCGTCCCTTAGGATCAAGGCTTTTATTTAGAGAAAGTGTTAGTTTTGGTGTAAAACTTAATGAAATACATGCAATTACATTAATTCTTGACCATATCTCTAATGCTGATATCGTAAAACCTAATGCCGGTCTAACTAATTTAGGCATACGGTATGGTTTTAAATTTTAAGTGGTTCTCTGTTGCATCTGTTTTGTTTTACAAGTTAGCTATATGAGGTTGTTTTGCTGCTTTAAGTGTGTTCTTGAGCAAAAAAGCAACCGTCATTGGTCCAACACCGCCTGGAACTGGTGATATATATCGTACTTTATCGACAACATTGGCAAAATCAACGTCTCCGACCATTTTGTCACTATGGGCAAGTTTACTAATACCAACGTCAATCACTATAGATTGTCGGTTAAAATATTCTTCTGTTAATGTTAAAGGTGAGCCGATAGCTGATATTACTATGTCGGCACGGGAAGTTATAGAATGTAAGTTTTGAGTTTTTGAGTGACATAAAGTAACAGTGCAATCTTCTCTAAGTAATAAAGCTGATAATGGTTTTCCGACAATATTAGAACGTCCTATAACTACAACATTCTTGCCAGCTAAATCTTTCTCAACTTGTTTAAGTAACTCAATGCAGCCAAGAGCCGTGCAAGGTATAAAGCCGTTACCTGAGTTACTATGTAGATAACCAACATTTAGAGGGTGAAAACCATCAACATCTTTGCTAGGATCAATAGCAGATAAGATTAAATTTTTATTGATATGCTTAGGTAAGGGGAGTTGTACGATAATCCCCGAGATATTTGCGTCATTATTGAGTATATTGATTTCATTTAGTATATGATCAATTTGAATTTCATTAGGTAAATTTATTGGCAAAGCATTCATACCAATTTTTGTCGCTGCTTTTAGTTTATTTCTTACATATATGCTACTAGCTGGATTATCACCCACTAGTATAATAGCAAGAGTTGGTACCAATTTAAACTGCTCCTTGAGTGAATTAACCTCTAGCTTTAACTCATATAATATCTGGTCTGCAAAATATCTACCATTGATTATATTACCTTGTTCTTTCACTATTTATGCACTCCTTTGGTAGTTGAATATTCAAAATGTAAGGCTTTACCTTCAAATACCCTACTATAGGCATGATGTAAACTACTGGCTGCTTCTGCAAAACCACTAAGAATTAATTTTAATTTTGCTGGATAACTAGCAATATCACCAATTGCATAGATACCTGGAATATTTGTTTCAAAATAACCAGGCTCGACAATTATATGATTAGTTTTAATATTTAATCCCCAATTTTTTATCGGACCAAGTTCTTGGGTAAGTCCAAAAAATGGCAATAATATATTTGCTGGTAAGGTGCGAATATTTCCTTCGAAATCCTTTACTCCAACAGCTTCTAATATACCATCTTTTCCTACTAAATGCTCTAGTTGATAATTAATTACCAATTCAATTTTACCATTATCAGCTAATTCTTTGAGTTGCCTTATAGTTTCAGGAGCTGCTCGAAATTTCTCACGCCGATGTACTAAATATATTTTTTTAGCAATTTCGCAGAGTGATATTGCCCAATCTACAGCCGAATCTCCACCACCAGCTATGATGATTTCTTGGTTAGCTAAACTATTGCGGTTATTGATAAAATAAAATACTGATTTTCCTTCAAATGCTTCTATACCAGCTAGTGGAGGTCTGTTAGGTCCAAAAGAACCACAGCCAGCAGCAATAATAATAACTTTAGCAGCTATTGTGACATTTTTAGAAGTGGTGATTTGGAAATAGTCATCTTCTTTTTTTAATTGTATAACTTGCTGATTGAGATGATAAACCGGATTAAACGGCTTAGCTTGTAATGCCAATTGTTCTATCAACTCTTCTGCCATAATTTTAGGGTAGGCTGGTATGTCATATATCGGCTTTTCTGGATATAGTATGCTACATTGTCCGCCTATTATTTCCTGTGAGTCAACAACATGACAACGCATACCAAGCATCCCAGCTTGGAAAATAGCAAATAACCCAACTGGCCCTGCTCCAATTATTATAATATCAGTATTGTGCATAAAAATCGTAAAACTCTTAGTGATACCAGGATATTATGTTATAATGGATAAATAATCAACTAATAACGCTAAAATTCAAGATTGCGTTCTTTTGATAAAAATTTTACAATATTATTTTTTTAAAAAATTAATAAAGGAGTTTATATATGTTCCGTTTAGAAGATACTGAATTTATGTTGGTTAAGTCGAGGGTTATTAATATGTGGAATATTGAATCTATTCAAAATGGTACTAAAGATATTTGTCTGACAAATAAAAAAGACGTGATTATTGATAACACCGATAAGCTTATGGAACCCAGTAGTTGGATAAAAGTGATTCCCAATACGACCGTAACTATAATGGGAGAGCTTCCATTTGAAACATTCGTTTTACAGCCTAAATCTACAATTAAATTTTCCTACAATGGTACTGCTTACAATTTGGCAAACACAGGATCACAAGAGCTAGGCGTACAAAATATGTTTCTATTAATAGATACTTGTAAATTTTTAGAAACTTCCCTTGCAGAGAATGAAGAGCATGAAGTATTTGAAATTAAAGAATATCATTCATTGGCGTATAAAAATCTTGATAAAGATTTAATAAATTTATTTGCCCAACAAAATGATAAGCAATTTGCTTCCTTAATAGAATATGCATCTATAATAAAAAGTTCTTCAGAATTATCTGATTTAGCTAAAAATTTATTAGATTCCTACTCAAGTGAGTCTGAAGATGGTTCTGACTACTCGTTTTATTCTACTGAAAGTTTATCAAAACTCTGGTCAAATAAGTTTGAGGATGCTTTTGACTGCTCGTCTTCTTCTTGGGAATTGTCTGATGTTAATCCTAGTATGGAAGGTGATCAAGTCGTCCCACTAGTAGGAACAAAAGAAGAACATTTTGAGTGATTACAACCCTATAGTTATTATCACCGTCATTGCGAGAAGGCGTAGCCGACGAAGCAATCCAAAAATTATAATAAATCTGGATTGCTTCGTCGTGCGGTTTCCGCACTCCTCGCAATGACATTTGAGGCGTATAAACGTCATTGCGAGCGAATGTATGTGAGCATAGCAATCTATTTTAATCATTTTTCTGGATTGCATCAATGCCACTAAAGTAGCTCTGAGCCATGACGTTTGAGGTCGTACATGTCATTGCGAGCGAACATATGTGAGCGTGGCAATCCATTTTTAATTAATTTAAATTAGGTCTATGATAAATTTTTATTTAGTCATTAATATTTTATTTGTTGCTTTAATGATTTATTTATTGCTTAAAAATAGAAATATTTTTGTAAAACTCTTAGTGCTGAATAGTTTAACTAGTATAATGACTTTATTCATTTGTTTTCTTGGGTCATTTAAAATGAATAATTGTTATTTAGATATTGCTTTGATTTATTTTCTGTTAAGCTTTATAGCAAGCGGAGCATATTTAAAGTATTTTATTGGTCAGTCTAATAACGTAATGTAATGAAAAAAGAAATAGTAATATTAGGTTGTGGTTTAAGTGGTATGCTTACGGCATTATCATTTGCCGAAAAGAATATTAAAACTACGATCCTTGAGTGTCAATCAATAAACTCTAGTATAGTTAATTCAGGAGAATTGGGTAGCAGGAACGATGGAGCGACGCCTATAAGTAATAGGCGAGCGACGAGTGACGACGTCACCAACTTCTCATCAATTGACTATAGCTTTTGTGCTGATATCAGGACTACTGCCTTAACTCCTGCTTCTTCACGGTTTTTAGAAGCTAATAATCTGTGGTCTGAGATTGAACAGGTAGCTGGCAAAATGCTGGAAATTTATGTTGTGGATAATAAGGCACCAGAAATGTTGTGTTTGCCAAATATCAAAGGTAATGATGCATTAGGTTATATAGTAAAAAACAGTGAATTTAAGCAAATATTACTAGAAAATGTTAAAAAAAACTCATTAATCAACATAATTGATCAGTGTGGTTATCAAAAGATCGATAGTAAAGCTGATCATTCGATCATCTATTTAGATAATCAGGAAACTATAAATAGTGACTTATTGATTGTTTGTGATGGGCATAATTCTAAAGCCCGTCAATATTATTTCTTCAATAAAATAGAAAAATCATATAATCAAACTGCCTTGACATTTAATATTAGGCATGAGAAAAATCATGAAAATTGTGCTATTGAACATTTTATGCCATCTGGTCCTTTTGCCATTTTGCCTCTCAAGGATCAAAAAACCTCATCGATAGTATGGACTACCAGCCAAGAGCAGGCGGCGTTATTGACCAGTTTGCCGAGTGAAGAGTTTGAGTATTTGGTAAGTAGAAATTGTGGCAATTCTCTAGGAGCTATTGTGGTGGATAGTGATATTAGTTCTTTTCCTTTAAAAGCTCGTGTAACTAGTAAATATTTTCATAATAAAATAGTAGTAGTGGCAGATAGTGCACACGTAATTCATCCGCTAGCTGGTCAAGGCTTAAATCAGGGCATCAAAGATATTGAAACTTTAACTGGGTTAGTTGCAAGTAGCGGTACAAATGCAGTAGTACTAGAACGATATCAAAAATTAAGACAAAATGATAATTGTAATATGTATATGATTACTGAGAGCCTAAATAGTATTTTCTCAAATCATTCAAAACCCTTATGGTACCTAAGACGTCTAGGGCTTAAAGCTATTGATAATATAGATCCGATTAAGAATTTATTAAAACAATATGCTATGGGTAAAAGGTTTAATCTTTATTAAAGAAAATGATAATTTTGTTGACAGCTAGCTTTGGTAAAAAGTTTCATAGATTAAAAGTAACGTTGAGAATATTATAATTATTGCTCCTACTATTGTAGTAATATGGGGAACTTCTCCAAAAATAATATAACCAAATGCTGCAGAAAATGTGAGTTCAATGTATCTATACGGTGCTACCGATGATATTTCAACTAATTTGAAGGATTTAAGTAAGCAGTAAAGTATTAAATTCCCAGTGATCCCTAGAATGAATAGCAGAGCTAGGTCTTTGATGGTTGGAGAAGACCAAACATATATGGTGGGTATTGCACTAAACAACATAACAAAAAATCCAGAATAGAATAACATATTTAATGTAGATTCTTCCTGTACCATTTTTTTATTAATAACATCAAGTGCGGCAAATAAGAAGGCACTGGCAATTAACACTAGTGAGAAAAAGTTAAAATCAGCATCGCTAGGATTTATCACTATTGCTGTTCCTATAAATCCCAATACTGTTGCAGCTAATTTTATCAAACTATATTTTTCTTTCAAAAATACAGTTGCCATTACCAAAATATAAATTGGTATAGTAAAATTTATTGCGGTAGCAACAGTGATATTTACAAATCCTAAACCCATACACCATGTTACTATTCCACTAAATAATAGTAATCCTCTGATAAGATGTACATACATTTTAGGTTTTGAGCCTGCCACTTTTTTATAAAAAATAAATGGTATAAGTGTTAATGTGCTAAATAGGAAGCGGAAAAATACTACTTCATACGCTTGAATATTGAATCCTAAATACTTCATGATAACATCATTAATATTATCAATTAGTAGGCTTAGAATAAACCACGCAACTCCATGCAACATATTATTAGAATTTATATTTTTTATCATTATTTCAACACTATCTATAATTGTAAAGTACAAACTTAATTAAAATATTAAGCTACTCAAGAGTATATTTTTATTTTCCAATCTATTCCATAACCAATTCTATATTTTTTTGCAAAATTAAATAGATTGATACCTAAAGCTAAACAAGAGGTGCTATTAATATATAATACTTTCTTTCCTTGTTCTACATTGGCAAATGTTTTGCTATAATTTGCAGTTGTTTTATAATATTTTTTTTGATTTATAGGAAATTTCTATCTTATAATCTGTACCTTCTCTAAAATTAAATTTATTAATATTCTAAATCAATATTCATCCAGATATTACCATATCTGTCGTGAATTGCTATGGTACCGATTAATTGATTAGTAGTATTAATGTTCGCTTGTTCATAATGGAATTGTATTAATTCCGTGGACAGTTTTGTTCCTACTTCCTCAAGACTAATTTTTCCTGATGCAAGTCTTGCAGCAACATAACAGTATAAATCTCTACCATGAGAAGTAGAGCTGTTAGCCCTTGGCATTATGTTAGCTTTTTCATTAATTTCTATGATTTCTTCTGTACCCAAAAATTGATTGATCAATGTTAAGGTACCGTTATCTGGTGAGATAAAATAGTGTCCCGTCTTAGACTTTAATATAATAGACTTGCGTTGTGTTCCAACACCAGGATCAACGACACTAACAAATATGGTACCTTCTGGTCAATAAGTTGCAGTTTGATATAGACGATATGCTGCTTCAAATATATTAAATGGTGTGATTTCATGGGTTAAGTCTGAAATTATCAAGGATTTTTCTATGGAATGTATAACTCCTTTTGTCTCATTTACCGTTCCATCAGTAGTTCCGAAATCGGTTTGAAGGACTATAATTCCTGAAAAGTTAGAATTACTCATAAATTCTCTCTGTGATATGTATAGCTAATTCGATTAGTATTTATCCATAGTAAACTTATGCCTTTTTTCTACGATTTTTAAATTGTCCTGTGAATTGGGGCAATGTTAATAGGGTTAACTATATAGAGTTAATATGCAGTCAGTAGTGTACAGTATATCTTTAATATGTAAAGTATTTGTTTTTATAATTAACAGTATTTTCTCAAATCATTTAAAACCCTTATGGTACCTGAGACATTTAGGGCTTAAAGCTATTGATAATATAGAGCCGATTAAGAATTTGTTAAAACAATATGCCATGGGTAAAAGGTTTACTCTTTAAAATTAGGAAGTTATGAGTAAAGAAATTAATGTTAAAAATTTTTCTAGTAATAGTAGCAAAAATATTTTATTATTTTGCCAAATAAATACTCTAGAGAGGTTAAAGTGAACTTTTTTAATGACAGAGAACTAGCATTGCGATTTAAAAATAATGCTGTTAGTTCTAAAGAACGATTTTGGTATGTAATGATAGGTAATATATTATATATAGTATCGTTATTAGAATCGTTATTAGAATCGTCATTAGTATCGTCATTAGAATCGTTTTTATTTGTAAAAAATATGTATTTGGCTAGTGTAATAGGATTACCTATAATTATTGGAGCAATTATATGTTATAATACCAATAAAGCTGGTGATGACAAAGAATTTATAGAAAGATATGTTTGCATTGGAACACCAGTATTGATAAGGACGAAAGTTTTGACGTTTGCATTATTTTTCTTTGGGACATTAATAAAAGGATATATTTTTAAAGAGATAGTAAATAATCTAGGGATAATTTCCAATGCTATTGGTTCTTTTTATTTTTACTGGAGACTAAATTCGTCCATTAGGATAGCAGCAAATTAGATTGAGGATAATAGTGGTTTGTAATAAATAATAAAAAAAGTCAAAATAGCAGTTGACAGCATAGTAGATTTTGCATATGATTACTCCACGAAAAGATGATTATTCATCAACTCGTAAGCTGTTTTTAAAAGTAAATAATCAGATATAGGTAGTGACAGCAAAATGTACTTATCACTTAAAGTGATAAATTAAACCTGTCAATTTTTTGAATAAAAAGTAGACAGAATCAAACTTGAGAGTTTGATCCTGGCTCAGAACGAACGCTTTCGGTATGCTTAACACATGCAAGTTGAACGGATTAATTTAGGGCTTGCTCTAAATTAGTTAGTAGCAGACGGGTGAGTAACACGTGGGAATCTGCCCATCAGTACGGAATAACATTTAGAAATAGATGCTAATACCGTATATTCTCTTCGGAGGAAAGATTTATCGCTGATGGATGAGCCCGCGTCAGATTAGGTAGTTGGTAGGGTAATGGCCTACCAAGCCAACGATCTGTAGCTGGTCTGAGAGGATGATCAGCCACACTGGGACTGAGACACGGCCCAGACTCCTACGGGAGGCAGCAGTGGGGAATATTGGACAATGGGCGAAAGCCTGATCCAGCAATACCGAGTGGGTGACGAAGGCCTTAGGGTTGTAAAGCCCTTTTCAGCAGGGAAGATAATGACGGTACCTGACCAAGAAAGCCCCGGCTAACTCCGTGCCAGCAGCCGCGGTAAGACGGAGGGGGCTAGCGTTGTTCGGAATTACTGGGCGTAAAGAGTGCGTAGGCGGTTTAGTAAGTTGGAAGTGAAAGCCCGAGGCTTAACCTCGGAACTGCTTTCAAAACTACTAATCTAGAGTGTAGTAGGGGATGATGGAATTCCTAGTGTAGAGGTGAAATTCTTAGATATTAGGAGGAACACCGGTGGCGAAGGCGGTCATCTAGGCTACAACTGACGCTGATGCACGAAAGCGTGGGGAGCAAACAGGATTAGATACCCTGGTAGTCCACGCCGTAAACGATGAGTGCTAGATATCGGGAGAAATTCTTTCGGTTTCGTAGCTAACGCATTAAGCACTCCGCCTGGGGAGTACGGTCGCAAGATTAAAACTCAAAGGAATTGACGGGGGCTCGCACAAGCGGTGGAGCATGCGGTTTAATTCGATGTTACGCGAAAAACCTTACCAACCCTTGACATGGTGGTCGCGGGAAGCAGAGATGCATCCCTTCAGTTCGGCTGGACCACACACAGGTGTTGCATGGCTGTCGTCAGCTCGTGTCGTGAGATGTTGGGTTAAGTCCCGCAACGAGCGCAACCCTCATTCTTATTTGCCAGCGGGTAATGCCGGGAACTATAAGGAAACTGCCGGTGATAAGCCGGAGGAAGGTGGGGACGATGTCAAGTCATCATGGCCCTTATGGGTTGGGCTACACGCGTGCTACAATGGTATCCACAGAGGGAAGCAAGACGGTGACGTGGAGCAAATCCCTAAAAGATATCTCAGTTCGGATTGTTCTCTGCAACTCGAGAACATGAAGTTGGAATCGCTAGTAATCGCGGATCAGCATGCCGCGGTGAATACGTTCTCGGGCCTTGTACACACTGCCCGTCACGCCATGGGAGTTGGTTTTACCTGAAGGTGGTGAGCTAACGTAAGAGGCAGCCAACCACGGTAAAATTAGCGACTGGGGTGAAGTCGTAACAAGGTAGCCGTAGGGGAACCTGCGGCTGGATTACCTCCTTTAAAGACTTAATATAGCAAGTATTACTTTTGTAATATTTGCCTAAGTTCGACTTTCGCTGTCACTACCTTTAACTGATTGTTTATCAAATTTTTAAAAACAGCTCTTTCTTTAAGTTTTTCCCTGTACATGTTATAATTAACCTGCTAATCTCTAATAAAGTGATATTAATTTGTAAAGTATCATAATATAATTTGAGTGTATATACTCAAATTATTTAAAGAATTGGATTTGAAAATGAGAGGTGAACACCATAGTATCCTACATTTTTTCTTACTATTTTTTTATATAGAACCTTAGTTGTCGATAACAATAGAGGTACAGCAGCACATGCAATAGCACAAGTACCTTTAACAAGACTCAACCTAACTGATAGCCCAAAGAATAAGGGTGCATTTTATAAGAGAGAAGGGGATGGAAGTATAATAACATTTGATAAGAACGTTACTGATATTACTAAATGCAAGGCTATTATCACGGCAAAGACAAGTATTTGGGCTAGAATCCCTTCAAGTTCAATTGCTTCTCTAGAAGAAATCAAACAAAAATTCGAAGCATCGAACAAGGCAAAAGAAAAAACAAATGATTCAGACTCTACATCCAAAACTAATACACAACAAAAAGGTATAAAAAATGAAAATAAGATATGATTTGTATAGAAGTGTACATAAGTTTCTTCGTAAGGAGCTGTGCCAGTTTGGAGAAAAGCTAGGTAAAATAGATTTTCGAAAAATAGTAGCTGTAACTAGTATTAAAGATTCTTTTGACAATATTGTATTTGATCTAAAAATGCATGCACAAAAAGAAGAAAAATATTTTACCCCACTGTTTGATAAAAAAGGATCAACCGTGCATAAGCACGTTAAACAAGAACATTTCAACCAGCAAGATGAGCTGATGACCTTTCAGTGCCTTTTTGAAACTGTAATAAAAACAGTGGATGATGAAGAACGGGTTGTACAGGGTCTCCATATCTGCTCCTCATATGATCAGTTTTTGTCTCACAATCTTCTGCATTTTTATCAAGAAGAAAACATATTAATGCCTGAATTATGGAAACTTTATTCTGATAAAGAGCTGCAGCAGGTTACCGTAGATAGTTATAAAGGTCTGCCTGAACATGTTTTATTAGATAGCTCGAGCTTCTTCCCGGTTTTAAATTTTCTTGAAAAACACACTTATTTACAAGATCTTAAAGAAGCTTGCTCACCTGAACTGTTTTTTGAAATTTGGAAGCGTGCATTAATCTCAGAAGGTTGTTTCACTGCTGATGATAAATCTACTTTTGCCATTGAGTTTGATTTACCCTTAATTGTAGACCAGGGCGATTTAAAAAATTAACTAATTTTTTTATGGGTTCAGAGGGGTTAATAGTTGATTACAACAGGGGGGCAAAGGATCATTACAATTTACATTGTAATTCTTCTGATAGTTTATTTTTTTGATAAATCTGTAGGCGAGAAACTATCAAAGATAGAAGTTGACGAGAGGTTGTACTTAATCGTTTATCGTAATTATTAGTAAGATTCCTCCATTCAGGTGGGATAAAATTATCAACAAAATTATAAAATATAATATCAAGATTTTCAACTAAGGTGTTGGGAAAAGTTAATGATTCTGTCAATTCTTGCTATTTTGCAACAATTTCGTGGGGGATACATCAGCTCGCAATGACGTCTTTAATTAGCTATAGTAACAGTTTTCAAGTAATTTTAATTTTTAATATTGATAAATTCTTCTTTTTTAATTAAGGTAATTCGTTCAATGATATCAAAGTCAACCCCTGCTTGAAAAAGTTTCTGTGCTATATTTAACCTGTCGTCCTTTTGTGCCTGTAAAAATATTTCCGCAATATTTTTCAAACTCTCAA
>CAJYDF010000028.1:0-30578 GCA_913698145.1 Sericostoma sp. HW-2014 | reverse complement strand
TTACATCTGTATTATTATCTATTAATAAATCTACTGCTTGATTTATTGATTCACTAGTTTTTTTATTCATGTAATTTCCTTTTTTGTTATATTTTTATATATAACCTATTTTGAAATTTACACAGTTTTTTGGACAGAGCCTATTTATAACAATTCTTACCTCGATTTGGGTTCGTAAATCATCCACTAGGCTCCACCATATATAAAAGCTTTTCAGCAATTTTAATTCTTCTCTATGATTGCTTCTATTTCGTTTTCAAAAAATCCTTGTTTTACAGGAAATAATCGCAAATCCATTATATATCTATTCCTTTTTCCTTAATATATCTTAAATATATCATATTTCTTCTATATTCATAGATATTTGTTAACAGTGTCTGGTAGTTTGGATTCAAATTAAATTACGAGATATGGCGGTTAATGCATAAAAAATAACCAGCAACTACCGGATTCGTATTATAAACTATTTAAATTATGGTTTTATCTTGGCTGACCAGCTTTTATAAGTCTAATTATTATTTTCTTCTTAATGGAATTCAAGCCAGTTTTAAATATTTGATTATAAAGCTACAAAAAGCTGGTTTTATGGACTAAAAATAATGATTATTGGCGGAACTATTACTATAAAACGTGGATCAACAGAAACTATGACAACATATAATTTATTTAGTTTCTAATAATAACTATTCCAGTCATCAGGGATCATTAAAATTATCGTTCTAATAAAAAATTGTGCTGACACTCTTAGTGCTAGCTAAAAATCTGTTATTATTGATTTTTTCAAGATAATAATGGTTATAAATTTATGGTAGTAAGTATAAAATTTGCCGCTGAGTTACGGGATAAATTACATGGTTTAAATCTTTTTAAGCCAGAACATTTACAATTTTATCAAGAAATGGCACTTGCTTTTATTAAAGGCAATGAAAATGAAATATTACAAATATATAAAGATATTAAAGGAAATAAGACTATAGGGATAGGTTTTAATATGGATAATCCCGAAGCAAAAATTGTTTGGCAGGCAATATTTCAGGGGTTGATATCATTTGATAAAGTTTATAATGGTCAGCAAACTATTACAACTGAGCAATCTTGAATGATATACGACTATAAGAGTGCTACTAATCGCATCGAACTAAAAAATATTTATGGTAAGTCTTGGGATAAGCTAAAACCTAACGAGATGCTGATGATTGAGGATCTTTATTGGAATGGTGGTAATAAGTTAGTGGGTAAGTTCACAAAGTTTTTTCAGCATATGGTTCTTTATGCTGAAAGCTCTAAGTTAAAATATCTAGAGCAAGGATTAATCGAAGTAAGAGAAGGTTCTAATAAAGAAAAGATTAGGGGAATTCAAAATCGTAGAAATGTGCAAAGTGAAATAGGTGATTCGTCCAAATGCCCTACCCTACTCCCATATAGTGGGTATTCTCATGATTTTTTTCATCACCACCTCTTGTAAAATAGATTATAAATTACTATATCAGAACTTGTTAAGTTGAATTGTTTAATCGGAATTAGGAGTGTATATGGCAAAAATTATAGGTATAGATTTAGGAACAACAAATTCCTGCGTTGCAGTAATGGAAGGGAAAGAACCGAAAGTTATAGCAAATGCTGAAGGAGTTAGAACGACTCCCTCAATGGTAGGATTTGCTAGCGGTGGTGAAAAATTAATTGGCGAACCAGCAAAGCGTCAAGCTGTGACCAATCCAAATAATACTTTATATGGCATTAAAAGATTGATAGGTAGAAGTTTCTCTGATCCTATGGTTAAAAAAGATCAAGACCTTGTACCGTACCAAATCGTAAAAGCTGCTAATAATGATGCTTGGGTTGAAGTTAACGGAGAAAAATATTCACCTAGTCAAATTAGTGCTTATATTCTACAAAAAATGAAGGAAACAGCTGAAAATTATCTTGGTGAAAAGGTAACGCAAGCAGTTATTACTGTACCAGCATATTTTAATGATGCACAACGTCAAGCAACCAAAGATGCTGGAAAAATTGCTGGTTTGGACGTATTACGGATAATCAACGAACCAACAGCCGCAGCTTTAGCATATGGTTTTGATAAAGCTGAAAGCAAAATAATTGCAGTTTATGATCTTGGTGGCGGTACGTTTGACGTATCAATTTTAGAAATAGGTAACGGAGTATTTGAGGTTAAATCTACCAATGGTAATACTTTCCTTGGTGGGGAAGATTTTGATTCGAGAATTCTAGATTATTTAATCGATGAATTTAAGAAAGAAAGTGGTATGGATTTACGCAAAGATCCTTTAGCTTTACAGCGTTTGAAAGAAGCTGCCGAAAAAGCTAAAAAAGAATTATCATCTGTACCGCAAACCGATGTTAATTTACCATATATTACAGCTGATAGTTCAGGTCCTAAACATTTAAATATAAAATTTACTAGAGCAAAGTTAGAATCCTTAGTGGCAACGCTAATTGATGATACAATCGAACCATGTAAGAAAGCTTTAAAAGATGCTGGGCTAAAAGCCTCAGATATTCAGGAAGTAGTGCTAGTTGGCGGTATGACTAGAATGCCAAAAGTTATTGACAAGGTAAAAGAATTTTTTGGTCGCGAACCACATAGAGGAGTAAATCCTGATGAAGTCGTAGCTCTAGGGGCTGCTATTCAAGGTGGGGTATTAAACAAAGAAGTTACTGATATATTATTACTAGATGTTACCCCTTTATCTTTAGGTATTGAAACTCTTGGGGGGGTATTTACTAGGCTGATTGATCGTAATACAACTATTCCTACCAAGAAAAGTCAAACATTCTCTACGGCGGACGATAACCAACATGCGGTAACGATTAGAGTATTCCAAGGTGAACGGGAAATGGCAGCTGCTAATAAGCTACTTGGGCAATTTAATCTGGATGGTATTCCTCCTGCCCCACGAGGAGCACCACAAATTGAAGTAACCTTTGATATTGATGTTAATGGTATAGTTCACGTTTCTGCCAAAGATAAAGCTAGTGGTAAAGAACAGAAAGTAACTATCCAGGCTTCCGGAGGGCTTAGTGATGCAGAAATTGAACAAATGGTCAAAGATGCGGAAAAAAATGCTGATGAGGATAAAAAGCGTCGTGAATTAATTGAAGCTAAAAATAATGCTGATAGCTTGATTTATTCAACTGAAAAGACTCTAAAAGAATATGATAGTAAAATATCAGTTAGTGATAAACAACAAGTAGAAAATGCTATAACAGAGTTAAAGGCAGCTTTAGAGTCAGATAATCTTGAAGAAATTAAAGCGAAAACTGACACTCTTATGGCAGCAAGCATGAAAATTGGAGAAGCTATGTATAAATCTCCATCAGAAGATGATAGTAATACAGAAGCTAAGGCAAGTGATGACGATAAAGTAGTTGATGCTAATTACGAGGATGTAAGTAATAAGTAATTACTATGTCATTGCGAGCTACCGTAGGTGGCGTGGTAATCCATTTTTTCTGGATTGCTTCGTCGACCTTACGGTCTCCTCGCAATGACAGTTTCTCAATTATTATTTTCTTAAGCCTATGTGCAATGACATGTATGCATCTCAAGCGTCATTGCGAGGAGGCGTAAGCCTCCGAAGCAATCCAGAAAAAATGGATTACCACGCTCATATACGTTTGCTCGTAATGACGTTTTGGCTAAAAATAAAATTTAAAATAAAATATCCTTATTATGTCTACAAAAGATTATTACCAAGTACTTGGAGTTAATAAAACTGCTAGCCAAGCAGAAATAAAAAAGGCTTATCATAAATTAGCTATGCAATATCATCCTGACCGTAATTCACAGGATCAACAAGCAGAAAAAAAGTTTAAGGAAATAAGTAGTGCTTATGATGTACTAAAAGATGAGCAGAAAAGAGCAGCATATGATCGTTTTGGACATGAGGCTTTTCATAATTCAGGAGCAGCATCGTCAGCTGGAAGGCAGGCTTCTAGAGGGGAGAATCATGATTTGAATGATATATTTGGTGAGTTTTTTAATGATTTTATGGACGGCGGGGCAAGAAGGTCGCACCAATCCACTAGCGTTAGAGGTTCAGATTTAAAATATGAAATCACAGTTACTTTGTCAGAAGCATTTCGTGGTATCGAGAAAAATATTAGCTTTACTAGTGAAGTAAAGTGTTCACCATGTAACGGTAGTGGTTCAGAAAATAATGATACTGGCATGACCAAATGTGATACTTGTGGAGGACGCGGGGCTACAAGAATACAACAGGGTTTCTTTACCTTAGAACAAACTTGTGCAAAATGCCAAGGTGCAGGGCAAATAATTAAAAATCCATGTAAAAAATGTCATGGTCAAGGGCGTCATTCACAACATAGGAATTTATTGGTAAATATTCCAGCTGGTATTGAGGAAGGCACAAGAATAAGACTTACTGGTGAAGGAGATGCCGGAATGCGAGGAGGCAGTAATGGAGATTTGTATATTTTTGTTACTATTAAGCCACATGACCTGTATAAAGTTGATGGAATTAATTTGCATTGTCGACTACCTATTAGTTTCATTAAAGCTATTTTAGGTGGAGAAGTAGAAGTACCAGACATAGAAGGTGGTAAGGTAAAGTTAAAAATACCAGCTGGCACACAAAGTGGCGAACAACTAAGACTAAAAGGTAAAGGTATGTCTAAGGTTAGATCAACCATTAGAGGGGATATGTTTGCCCACATCCATATTGAGATACCGAAAAATCTTACTAAAAAACAAAAAGAATTACTAGAGATGCTAGATACAGAATTGACAAGCGACAAAGATGAAGATGATGCTAGTTTTTTCAATAAAATGAAAAACTTATGGTCATAACATATTTTTTGGATCAGATAAAGTTCTGATATAATACACCACATAGTAAAATATCGGGGTGGTTACTATGGTAAAAAATAGTTTAAATAAATAACTATTAAATATTAAAGATATCATTTGTTCGTAAGGCACCACCCCAATAATCGTAACAAAGATAATTACGATTGATGTATCAACAAATAACGATATTGCACTACTCAAATTTCTTAGAAAAAGGTATTTATTGTTTGTAAGTTTGCGAATCAGTAAATAAAGTCTTATATCTATCATCTGAGCTGTATAGCTAGCTATCATTGAACCAAACAGTGAAATGCTATATGCCCCAAATACCGAATCAAAAGTATTATTATCAATTTTTGACCAGTCAGTAGCTTGTAGATAACCCATAAAACTTATAATACATAATACTAAAATATTTATGCTAGTTGCCAATCTAACGCAAAATTGTGCTTTTTCTTTTCCATAAAACTCTGATATTAAGTTAGTTATTAGAAAAGTGACCGGATAAAAAATCGCACCAACAGATAGCTCAAATGTATAAATAGAGAAAATAGGTAAATAAACAAATTTCTGATATACTAGGTTGCTAACTACTATTAACACAACAAATAAAGCACATAAGGAAACATAAAATTTTTCTTCTAACTGCATATATATACTAAAAAGTGATTAACAATGGATTGCCACGACCTACTTGCGTGGTATCACAATAACGTTTGAGGGATATTACAAGCTTTACAACCGTCCATTAGCGAGGAGTCGTTTTACGACGACGAAGCAATCCAGTTATGAAACCAAGAGTAATATCATTCCAGCATGGGTGGAAATCTATAATATCTCATGACTTTTTTAGATATCTACTTTCACAGAGATAACATCTTGTTATCAGTCACCTGAAGGAAGTTCTCCCGTAAGATTAGATGCATCACTACTATAATCATGCAGCTCTAAAACATGTTTATCTACAGACTCCAGTATAGATTGAAATTTTTGTTGTACCAAGGATGAATAGGGAGCTATCTTATCTAGTATATTCTGGGGAACATATGCTGTTTCTAATTTTAATAGAGCGTTTTCTACAGTACAATTATATTTAAAATCATCATATACAGGTATATTAAGTCCATCAAATATACTAAGTATCCCTAGAATATTTGGATTTGGAATATGCAAATTTCCTACAGCTTCAAGTATTATCTTAGAATTTTGTATCTCAACGATGTGTATCTCATCAATTTTAAATGATACAGTATCTTGTTGTTTAGACATAATAATAATCTTTTTAGTTAAAATAACCAGGCTATGTGCAGGAAGTTTGAATAGACCTGACGATAATGGTAGGAATTTATAACAATATCAACAACCTATTCGGGTTAGCTATAAGGATTACAACCATGTCCTTCACATATCCTAACAAAACGGCTTGTACTACTATTTTAGCTAGGACGCAACAAAAATTTCACAAAAGTAAACAAAGATTTACTTTCATTTAATAACTGGGGGGTGCTTTTTTAGTAGGTAATTAAATTCTGCACCATATATAAAAATCATGTTAATAATATAAAAGAACATTAGAGTTACTATTATACCACCAAGTGAACCATATATTATGCTTAATTGGTTATAACTTCTTATCCAAGTAGATAATAAATATCCACTTATCACCCATAAAATTACTGTTAATAAAGCTCCAGGAACTACTTCTGTAAAATTTAATGTTATATTAGGAACGATATAATATAATGATGATGAGGTAATAAATAATGAACAAAAAATTATAACATATCGTAAAATAGTTAGAGTTAGCATATGTTCTTCCATTATTTGTAAAATCATCGGTAGTTTTGTCAATATTATTGGCACTATAATTAGAATGAACATAGCAAAAGTAACGAATATGCTAATTACTAAGAACTGTACTATGCTAAGTAATCTTCGTCTTATGTATGGAGGTGGTGATTTTATTTCATATACCCTATTTAAAATTGTTCTTAAACATTCAACAAAAGATGATGCGGTCAATATACTTCCTACTATCGCTACGGTCATTAGACTTTGAGGTGGAGTTTTACCAAGTTCATTCATCCTAGTTTTTATTGAGTCAGTAGCCAATTCTGGCATACTCTCAAGAAAGATAGTTATAAAATTCTTTCCAAGTTCTGAGGCACCAATAAAGCTTGTTAGTGCTAATAAAAAAACTAAAAAAGGAAAAAATGCCATGAGTATCATAAATGACATATACCCTGAATGTTCAACACCATCATGTTCAATTGTTTTTAAAATTGCCTGATATAGGCATCTTATAATTCTTTTCATCAAATGACTTTATTTTGTTTTATATTAGTTAACTATTTAAGGCTCTAGATAGCCTCTCCGTCATTGCGAGACCATATAATGGTCGAAGCAATCCATATGATACGTTCATGAATTGCCACGCTCACATACGTTCGCTCGCAATGACGTTGGTATTGATATAATCATGGATTTTTATTAAATCATACCAGGTAGTTTTTTTCTGCATTGGCTGTCTAAGCAGGTAAGCAGGATGGAAGATAGAAGTGGTTTGAATTGGCTTGCTAAGATACTGATTGGTATATAAATAATATTCTTGTCTGATTTTACTTATACCAGCATTCTTGCCAAGTAAGCTAGTTGCTGCAACGTTTCCCACTAAAACAATTAATTTTGGATTTATTAAAGCGATATGTTTTTCCACAAAAGGTCGGCAAATATCTATTTCTTCTTGTGTTGGTTGGCGATTGGCTGGTGGTCGCCAAAATACCGTATTAGTAATATAAGCATTATGTTTTCTTGAAATATTGATAGAGGCTAAAACATTATCGAGTAATTTACCGCTTTCACCGCAAAATGGTATTCCCTCTACATCTTCGTTACTACCTGGTGCTTCTCCAATAAACATTATGGAACTTTGTGGATTACCATCAGCAAATACTGTTTTATTAGCTAATTTCTTTAAATCACAACCGTTAAAACCCATTAATAGTGTTTGTAATTCTTCTAAACTGCTAGCTGAGTCAGCCAAAGATCTAGCAAGTTGTATATTCGAATGGTTTGAAGAATTGTTGTCGCAAATAGTGGTAGGGATGCTCACCTGCTTCATTTTACTTAAGTTTACCACACTATTCTCTTGTTTGTTGTTGCCATTCTTCAAATCATTTGAATATATAGGAGCTGTCATTGGCTTTTTTTTCTTAATATTAGAATTTATCTGTATTTTTTGCTGATTAATAGTTGATTCTGATAAATAATAATCTATACCAATTGCTTGCAGCCATTTTAGTTGGTTGATTTTTTTTGTTAAATGAGTCATTTTATTATTTTAAAATATTTCAAGTAATGGAAGAATATAATATACCCAAAAATCTAGATGGATTTAGACTTGATAAGGCTTTGGTAAGTCTTATTAGTAAAACATCTAGAAGCCAAGTTCAGAAGATGATATGTGACTCCCAAGTACAAGTTAACAGTATGATTATTTCTGATTCTAACTTTAAGGTCAAGGAGAATGACATTATTTCAGTATTTTTTAAAGACCCTGACCCTTTAACGATGCAAGAAGCTGATATTAAACTTGATATTTTTTATGAAGATGAAGATTTAATAGTTATCAATAAAGCAGCTGGTATGACTGTTCACCCTGGCAGCGGAAACCACCAGGATACCTTGGTAAATGCCTTGTTACACCATGCAAAATCTTTATCTAGCATAGGCGGGCTGGAAAGACCTGGTATTGTTCATCGTTTGGATAAAGATACATCAGGACTTATGGTGGTAGCAAAAAATAATTTTGCCCATGTACATCTTGCAAGTCAGATAGAAAGCCGTAATTTGGTGCGGAAATATAAAGCTTTAGTTTGGGGTATTATCAATCCACAAGAAGGAGTCATAAGAAATAATATTGGTAGAGACCGTATCATACGACAGAAAATGACTGTTTTAAAATTTGGAGGTAAAGAGGCAATTACTCATTATAAAACGGAGAAAATATTTTTTAATGGTATTATAAGCATGGTGGAATGTCGACTTGCTACCGGGCGAACTCATCAAATTAGAGTACAGTTAAGCCATTTAAAGCATTCTGTAGTAGGAGACCAAACTTATGGCAAAAATAGCAAAAAACTTAACTGTAATTTTAGCATAGTACCACAAAAATTAATGGATTTCAAGAGGCAAGCATTACATTCTTGGTATATAAGTTTTTCCCACCCGGTAAGTGGTAAATTATTAGAATTTGAATCTCCCTTACCACCGGATATTACGGGGATAATCGCATGAATATAAAAGAATCCTTAATTTATGCTACTAGCAAATTGCAAGCAGTAGGTATTAAATCAGCCCACTTAGAATCACGCATATTGATGCAACATGCGACTAATAAGTCTATTGAATATCTATTAGCAAGGTCAGAAGAAGAATTGCCCCAGCAACAACAAACTATTTTTGAGAATTTGGTTAATAGACGTAGGTTACTAGAGCCAATAGCCTATATTGTAGGATATAAGGAATTTTATAGTTACCAATTTATTATAAATGATAAAGTACTTATTCCTCGGCAAGATACCGAGACTATTGTAGATGTGATTTTAAAGGATGTTAAAAAAAATTGTTCATTCAAAACAGAGTTAACAATATTAGAACTTGGCACTGGTAGCGGCTGTATTGCTATAAGCTTATTACTAGAAATGCTAAATGCTAATACCAATGTTAATGTAACTGCTACTGATATAAGTAATGAAGCTATTGCTATTGCTCATCAAAATGCTATAAAATATAAGGTTTTTGATAGATTTAAAATAGTTAATAGTAACTGGTTTGAGAATTTAAAAAAGCAAAAATTTGATATTATTGTAAGTAATCCACCTTATATTTCCTTTGATGATACTGTTTATATGTCTCCTGAGACCCTAAAATATGAACCACACTTAGCTTTATTTGCTGAAAATAATGGTTTAGCGTCATATTACATAATTGCTAAAGAAGCTAAGGATTTTTTAAAACAAAATGGTAAATTATTTTTAGAGATTGGCTTTAATCAAGCGGCATCTGTTACAGAAATTTTTGTAAGTCATGGCTATACGGTTCTGCAAGTGTATAAGGATCTAGAAGGTCTAGATAGAGGGCTATTGATAGTTGATAGCAACTATCAATATAATTGATAAATTACTTAAGATTTAGAAAAGAGAAAAATCATGCAACAATTTAGTTTTTATCACACTACTGAAGGATTAGTATATAAGACAAGCTGTCTTTTAGTAGAAAAATCTTACCATAGCAATTTGAGAATTGTGGTTTTAGTTCCAGATATTGAAGTACAAGAATCACTAAATAAGATGATATGGACTTATTCTAGAAAACAGTTTATTCCGCATGGTAGTAAACTTGATCCATTACCAGAAAAGCAACCAGTCTATATTACTCATCAGTTAGAGAATCCTAATCAGGCTACCATCCTAATAATTATTGCCCCATTTGATATACAAGAAATTCTTAATAACAAAAATTTTGCACATTTTCAGAGAGTAATTATAATATACGAGGCTTTAGATAATTTAAGTTTAATAATTAAAACAATAAATGAACTAACTATTGCAACACCGATAATTGATTGTTATAAACAGAGTCCAATGGGAACGTGGAGTAAGATTTAATATACTAATCAGGTTAGCTATATTATTTTTTTGAAGGAACAAATAAATTTACCAATATGCAAAAATTATCATTTCAACAAATTATCATGACCTTGCAAAATTATTGGCAGGATTATGGCTGTGCAATTTTACAACCATATGATGCTCACGTTGGAGCTGGCACTTTTCACCCTGCCACTGTATTACGAACTCTTGGTAAAAAACCTTGGTTTGTAGCTTTTGTTCAGCCTTCTCGGCGTCCTCATGATAGTAGATATGCCATGCATCCTAATAGAATGCAGCATTATTATCAATTTCAGGTTATACTAAAACCATCTCCTGACGATATACAACAACTATATTTAAAAAGCCTTGAATGTCTTGGTATAGATTTGCAAAAACATGATATTAGGTTTGTTGAAGATGATTGGGAGTCTCCTAGTCTTGGAGCTGCCGGACTTGGTTGGGAAGTATGGTGTGATGGTATGGAAGTATCGCAATTTACTTATATGCAACAAATTGGTGGTATTGATTGTCGCCCAGTGGCTGGTGAGATTACCTATGGTTTAGAGCGTCTGGCACTTTATATACAAGGTATCAATGAAGTTAAAAATATTGACTGGAATGGTCAGGTTGGAGAAAAAGCTTTAACCTATGGTGAAGTAGATTTTGCTGCTGAAAAGCAATTTTCTAAGTTTAATCTAGAATTAGCTGACACAGCAATATTATCTCAGCATTTTATTGATAGTGAAAAACAATGTAATGAATTAATTGCCGCAGATTTACCGTTACCAGCCTATGATTATTGTATTCAAGCTAGCCATCTTTTTAACCTGTTAAATGCTCGGGGAGTAATTAGCGTAACAGAGAGAGCCTCTTACATACTCAGGATACGTAATTTGGCAAAAATATGCTGTCATAAATGGTTAGAACTAGAAGATAAAGAAGAGTTGATATGAGTGAGTTATTATTAGAGCTTTTTAGCGAAGAGATACCAGCTTTGATGCAAAAAAATGCAGCCGAAGCTTATAAAACTATATTTACAACAATCTTACAGGAAAGTGAGATTGTTGCTGATGTTCAGGTATTTATTGGACCTAGGCGTATTGCTATATATATTACAAATTTACCGAAATTTATACCAGCAAAAGAAATTATCATAAGAGGACCAAAAGTTTCGGCAGCACAACAAGCCATAGAAGGATTTTGTCGAGCAAATAATATTGAGCAAAATAAATTGTCTACGCTATTAGTGCAAGGGCAATTATATTATATAATAGTAAAGAGTACCGCAGAAACCGATATACGAATATTATTGCAAGAGATAATTCCTAAAGCAATTAGTAAGTATATTTGGTCAAAATCTATGTATTGGGGGAATTATGATATAAGTTGGATTAGACCGCTTAGGAATATTTTATGTATATTTGATGGTGAAATACTAGCAATTAAATATGGGCATTTGACGGCAAATAATATTACTTTTGGGCATAGGTTTCTTAGTTCCGAACCGATTGTTATAGGCAGTTTTTCTGAATACCAGAATAAGCTACGGGAAAGTAATGTCATTATTGATCAACAAGAACGCAAGGAGATAATAAAAAATCAGCTATCAGAAATAACCAAACCACTTAATTTAGTAATAAAAGATGATGAGAGATTATTAGAAGAAGTAACAGGGCTAGTAGAATTGCCAGTGGTTATGGTCGGTAAAATACCTGAGATATTTTTAACGTTACCTAGTGAAGTACTGATTAGCTCAATGCGTACCCATCAGAAATATTTTAGTACTTTTGACCAGGCTGGTAATTTCGCCCCTTATTTTCTTTTTGTTAGTAATATGCGACATGATCAAAATATTATAGTAAGTGGTAACGAAAAGGTATTGGCTGCTAGATTATCTGATGCTTTATACTTTTATCAGCAGGATTTGTCTAACAGCTTAGAATCTAGATTATTAAAACTTGAGCAGATAACTTTCCACGCAAAGATTGGTAATATAAGACAAAAAACGGAGAGAATCGCTAATATTTGTAATTATATAATGTCAGGAAGTCAGGATTTGCAAATAGCAGCTAGAATTTGTAAAAGCGACCTAACAACTGAAATGGTAGGAGAATTCCCCGAATTGCAAGGTATTATGGGATATTATTACGCCAAATCTGAAGGGTTAAATGATCAGATTGCCTTGGCAATAAGAGACCATTATAAACCACAAGGTCCATCGGATAGTTTACCAATGGGGGATACTGCAATATTGGCTATTGCCGATAAATTGGATAGTTTAGTAGGTTTGATATTAATAGGAGAAGAACCAAGTGGCTCAAGAGATCCTTACTCACTTAGACGACAAGCATTAGGTATTATTAGGACAATTTTAGCTAATAAACTAACTATTAATATTAAGCAATTAGTGGCGTATGTAATTCAGCTATACTCTGAAGAGAACATAACATATAATAAAAGTAGTCAGATAATTTTAGAGTTTTTAGAAGAGCGAGCCAAGTATTATTTCAAAAATCATTATGATCTATCGTTAATTAATGCCGTGCTTGATTTTGATATTGAAGGAGATTTAATGATTAGCGAAATAAAGCTTAGTGCTTTACAAAAGTTTCTAGCTGGATCTGAGGGTAAGAATTTATTAACTATTTACAAAAGAGCAAATAATATATTAGAAGGTAATAATATAGCAGGAGATGTTAATCAGGAGGCTTTTATTTCACCATATGAGCAACAATTATTTTTATCGTTGGAAAACGTTTCTAAGCAAATAGACATATCCATTGCCGAAAAGGATTTTACTAAAGCATTGAGAGGACTACTGGAAATGTTGAAACCTATCAATGATTTTTTTGATAATTTGATGGTTAAAGATGAAGATCGTAAAATTGCTAATAATCGTTTATTGTTATTAAAAATGGTTAGACAATTATTTAATAAATTAGCAAAATTTAGTGTTTTATGATTAGTACAAATGAATTAGATTGGTGTCTTAAACGCCATTGTGAGGAGTCGTTTTTTGGTTCAATCGTCATTGCGAGAAGCCACTTTGGTGGCGACGAAGCAATCCATATGATAAGCTTCATGGATTGCCACGCTCACGTACGTTCGCTCGCAATGACCTTTAAGTTAGGCAATTAGGGAAAGGAGATAAATGTTGACGACAAAATTATCCACTAAATTGAGTTATGTAGCAAGTCTATTAGATCAGGCTGCCAAATTTATTAAATCTGGTAATATAGTAGCCTTTCCCACAGAAACAGTATACGGACTTGGAGCAGATGCTAGTAATGAGCAAGCTTGTCAGAAAATTTTTAAGGTAAAAAAGCGTCCAAGCATAAACCCTCTGATTGTTCACGTGGCAACCATGAGCCAAGCTAAAACTATCGGGAAATTTAATGCAGATGCTCTTAAATTAAGTGAAGTATTTTGGCCTGGACCTTTATCGATTGTTGTGCCATTAAAAAGTGAAGCCAATATCTCTAAATCAGTATTAGCCGGACTAACAACGGTTGCACTCCGTATACCATCGCATAATATTGCTTTGGAGCTAATAAGAAAATCTGACACACCGATAGCGGCACCTAGTGCTAACCCATCAGGTTACATTAGTGCTACTACTCTAGATCATGTAAAAGAGCATTTTTCAGGTGAGAAAGATGTTTTTATTTTAGAAGATAATTCGAGTGATTATAAGTGTCAATATGGTATAGAATCAACCATAGTAGATAGTACTACTAATAACTTAACTATTTTGCGAGACGGTTTTATTACGTTGGAAGCGTTAGAGAAGGTTCTTGGTAAGAAAATAGACAAAGCTCCTTCCTTGATACAAATTAAAGCCCCAGGGATGATCAATAAACATTACTCACCAAAAGTGAAAATGAGACTGAATGCAGAGAGTTTGGAAGCTAATGAGGTAGGTCTTAATTTTGCTAATAGTAAGCTGGATGGCAATTTCTCGCTTAATTTAAGTTTAACTGGAGACTTAATTATCGCTGCTAGCAACTTATTTGCCAGTCTTAGAATATTGGATAATTATGCAGAATTAAATGGATTAGCAATTGCCGTTGCCTCTATCCCACAAATTGGTATCGGTGTTGCAATTAATGACAGACTTAAAAGAGCGGCAATAAAATGACCTCTATATTTACTAAATTAAAACAGGTATTAGTCAATAGTTCCAATAAAATATCTTCGGGCATTGACCAAATATTTTATAAAAAAAAACTAGATGAGCAAACTTTAAGTGAATTAGAGGAGTTGTTAATATCGGCAGATATAACTGCTTCTGTGGCAATAGAACTGGTCAATAAACTAAGAACTATCAAATTTGATAAAGAAGTAAGTAGCTTGGTAATCAAAGAGCAGCTTGCCAATATTATCGAGCAATTATTGATCAAGGCTAGTAAAAATTTTGAATTACACGATAAAAAGCTTAATGTCATATTAGTCTGTGGCGTTAATGGTTCAGGAAAAACTACCACAATAGGTAAGCTGGCTAGTATTTATCGTAAACAAGGTAAGAAAGTAGCAATTGCCGCTTGTGATACATTTAGAGCCGCCGCTGTTAATCAATTATCTAGCTGGGCTGATAAAAGTGGTTCAATGTTTATCACTGGCGAAGAATCAGCTGAACCTGCTAGTGTTGCTTATCTTGCTATGCAGTCTTCCATAAAAAGTGATGTGGATATATTATTTATTGATACAGCTGGTAGGTTACATAACAAGAAGAATTTGATGGAAGAACTTGCCAAAATTGTTAGGGTTATTAAGAAAATTGATGATAAAGCTCCCCACCATAGTATATTAGTAATTGATGCAACTACTGGACAAAATATCTATAACCAAGTCGAGCAATTTACCGCTATTGCTAATATAACAAGTCTGATAGTTACTAAATTAGATGGTACGGCAAAAGCTGGTGTAGTGGTTGGTGTGGTGCAAAAATTCGCCTTACCAGTATGTTTTTTAGGGATAGGAGAGAAGGTAGATGATTTAAAGCCGTTTGATCCGGCTGCATTTGCTAGTAGTTTAGTAGGGAATTAAATTGGCATCATTGCGGGGAGCTACTTTAGAACAATGAAGCAATCCATAACAAAAATCCAGATGTCACCCCTGCGTAAGCAGGGGGCTAGATTCCACACCGAAGCGAGAATGACAATAGTGGAACTATAATGAATATTATAACAAGAGAATTATCTATTCAATCCAATTATTACAAAGAAATTTTGTCAATAATTAGACTAGGTGGTGGAGTGGCAAGGGTTGTCGGGGGAGCTGTTCGTGATGCTATCCTTAATGTTGTCAATTATGATATTGATATAGCAACCAATTTATTACCGCAGCAAGTAACAGATATTTTATCAGCAGCCAACATTAAGGTTATCCCAACTGGCATAAAATACGGTACAGTTACAGCTTTATTAAATAATGAAACATTTGAGATTACTACACTTAGAAAAGACATGAAATGTGATGGTCGGCACACGGAAGTTGTTTTTACTGACGATTTTATGGAGGATGCTGCTAGAAGAGATTTTACTATTAATGCACTAAGTTATTGTCCATTTGAGCATAAAATTTATGATTATTTTGGTGGAATAGATGATTTACAACAATCAAAAGTAATATTTATCGGACAAGCATTTGCACGAATTCAGGAAGATTTTTTACGTATCTTACGTTTTTTTCGTTTTTCCTGCTATTATGCAAGACAATTAGACCTTAATGGGTTAGATGCTTGTATTAAATTGCGAGAAAATCTCAAATTATTATCAAAAGAACGGGTAAAATGGGAAATGGACAAATTAATTATCTCAGATAATAGTCCTAATATTTTGCAGCAAATGTTTGATAATGGCATATTGCAAATAATATTACCAGTTAGTAAATTTGATAAAAAACCTTTAATGGAAGCAATTAATTGCGGTTCCTTAGAGCCTTACGCTAGATATTCACTTTTATTCTACCACATAAAGAACTTATCACTAAGTGATTTATTAAATTTAAAATTTTCTCGGCAACAAGCAAGCACAATCATTACTATATATAGGTTTATAAATCAAGAAATCAACGAATTTACATTACGAGAAATTTGGTGGGAAACTGCAGATTATCCTGCTAATTATCTACAATGTATAAATATCTTGCTATCATTAGGCAAATTAAACAGAGCTACAGCAAATAAATTTCTAGATACATATAAATCCAAACCACGACCAATATTTCCAGTAAATGGGCATGATTTACAGAAAATAAATATTCATGGTAAAGATATTGGCACAGTGATAGGTAAATTAAAAAAATCCTGGATAGAAAGTGATTTTACGCTTAATAAGCATCAATTACTTGAATTATACTCAAATGATTTGAAGAATTAGAATAATTATCATACAATAAATTCTTAAGGCACTAAATTAGGAAAATGCTATAGTCAATTCAAGAAAATTTGGGGCTAGGAGCGATGGAGCAACACATAAGTGTCAGTTTAAGAAAACAATAATTGAAAAACCGTCATTGCGAGGAGACCGTAAGGTCACGAAGCAATCCAGAAAAGTGATTAGAAATGGATTGCCACGCCACCTACGGTGGCTCGCTAATAGACGACTTTTCTACTTTATTTTTTAAACTGACGCCTATGTGGAGCAACGCCTATAAGTAATAGGCGAGCATTGAGCGACAACATCTCCAACTTCTCCTCAATTGACTATATTAGATACAGAGTTAATATGACTATACTTAGTAACTTAGAAAAACCTCGTTGGTTATATCGTTTTGATAATTTTAAACGTGCTTTTGCTTTATTACGTGAGGCTATATATATAATGCGAGAACGTAAGGTAAGCCAGTTAGAACAAGAAGGAATTATTCAACGTTTCGAATATACATGGGAATTGACATGGAAAGTGCTTAAAGATTATCTGGAATATAAAGGTGTTGTACTGGAAACCGTTACCCCAGCTGCTGTAATTAAAGCATCAATAGCTGCTAACTTAATCAACAATGGTGAAATATGGATGGATGCTCTAGATTCTCGTAATAAAATGTCACATACTTATGACTTCAAAAAATTTGAGAAGATTATTATAGATATTGAAAAAAATTATTATCCTGAATTAGAGAGCATGAATCTAAAAATGTTGGAACTTGCAGCAGAATATAGAAGGTAAAGATGTCTAACCATGGATTAAGTGCAAAACAATTAAATACACTGCGTAGTATTTTGTTGCCCTTCTCAGAGAAAATCGATCGTGTTGGTTTATTTGGTTCACGTGCTACTGGTCTTTACCGTCCTAACTCCGATATTGACTTAGTAATTTATGGCTCACTTGATGAGAAGACTATGGATCGTATATTTACGCTACTTAATGACAGTAATTTACCAATCAAAATAGACTTACAAGTTTATGATTTGATCACCTGTTCTCCTCTTAAGGATCATATTGATAATAATATGTTGTTGTTATTTACACATGAGCATTTTATAGTCAATTCAGGAGAATTTGGGGCTAGGAACGATGGAGCGACGCCTATAAGTAATAGGCGAGCATTGAGCGACAACGTTCCCAACTTCTCATCAATTGACTATACAGATAAAAATCAATGTTTATAGTAGTAAACTAACGTCTGTTAGTGAACAAATTATTTATTCATCATAAAAAAATTAAAAAAAAATGAAAATTAATATTAGTGCTAGCATTTTTATTGCTATAATTATCATATTATTTAATTATGGAGCTTTTGCCAGTAGAAGTAAGGTGAAAATTGTTACTAGTATCACCCCACTAGCAAGCATTATAGCGATGTTAGTGAAAGACCAGGCAGAAATTGTTGCTATTGCCAATAACAATGATTGTCCGCATCATTATAATTTAAGACCTAGTGATCTTAAAAAAGTTAAAAATGCAGATATTGTATTTTATATAGATGAGCAATTTGATGGCTTTGCTGGCAAATTAATGAATGGTCATAGTAAAAATGTCATTAAAATTAGTAATTTTAATGGGTTAAGAGTTATTAGTAATAATTCTTATGATAATTGGCATATTTGGCTTGATTTAGACAATGTAAAACTATTATTAGAACAATTATTTCAGGTATTATCTCAACGATTTCCTGAGATTAGTTCAGCTATTTACCAAAATCTTGAAGAAGCAAAAAAACAAATAGAGGAGCTTACGAAAATCAAACATCAAAGATTAACGTCTTTAACAGACGTTATCTTACTTAGTGACAGTCTAGAATATTTTTTTAATAATAGCCAAAAAAATGTTGCAAGATTATATAGCTCTGATCAGAAAAGCCTGAGATATATCAGTAATCTTGAGCATTTATTAAGCATGTCCAATAGTAAATGTTTATTACTAAGTACAGAGCAAGATGTTGCTCTTTATAAAAATTTTAAAGTAGAAGTAGTGGAGGTTGAAAGTGAGAATTGGCAAGCGACTAACATCAATAGTGATTTATTTTATAATCAATATTTAAAAATAATTAATCAAGTGTCTAAATGCTTAAATTATTAAATCCTTATTTTTTTAGTAAGCTAGTACGAACCATGTTACCATTATTGCTAGTTGCAATGTTAGTAGTAATGGGGTTGGGGTTATACCAAGCTTTGATAGTATCGCCACCAGATTACCAACAAGGTGATATGGTTAGGATTATGTATGTTCATGTACCAGCTTCTTGGATGGCACTAGGTATTTATACATTTATAGCTATTTGTAGTTTGTCTAACCTAGTGTGGAAAACTAAAATGTCCTTCTTAATGGCAGTAGCAAGTGCTCCTATTGGGGCAGTTTTTTGTATGATTAGTATAGTAACAGGGGCATTATGGGGAAAGCCTATTTGGGGAACTTGGTGGGTTTGGGATGCTAGACTTACCTCAATGTTCGTATTATTCTTACTATATTTAAGCTATATCGTGGTGGTGAATAGTGGTGATAGGATAAGCCGTACTGAAAAACCAGCCTCGGTGATTGCTTTAATTGGCTTTATCAATGTTCCCATAGTAAAATTTTCGGTAAATATTTGGTATAGTTTACATCAGCCAGCAAGCGTTTTAAGGCTAGGTAGTCCGACTATCGATAATTCTATGTTATTACCCTTAGTGCTAATGTTTATAAGTGCTATACTATATTTTCTATTAGTATTGGGTTTGAGATCTTGCATGTTAATTGCTAAATTCAAGGAGTATGACAATTTATGACTTATGTTGTTACCGATGAGTGCGTAAAATGTAAATATACTGATTGCGTAGAAGTATGCCCTGTCGATTGCTTTTATGAAGGGGAGTTAATGTTGGTAATTAATCCCGACGAATGTATTGATTGTGGAGTATGTGAGAGTGAGTGTCCGGTTAAAGCTATTAAGCCAGAATCAGAACAGCTGATTGACTGGATAGAGAGAGCTAAGTTTTTTTCCAGTAAATGGTCAAATATTACGGTTAAGAAACCATCCCTACCGGATGCAGATAAATATCAAAACGAGAAAAATAAATTCGAAAAATATATGGAGAGAGCTTAACTTTTACGTATCTTTAAAAAGGCTAATACAAATAGCATGCTAAATAAGGTAGTGAATAAAAAAAGATTGGACCAATCCATATAGTTTGCACAAATACCGGATAAACAGGATAAAATAATACGTACAAAGGAGCTAAAAGAAGAAATAATTGAGTATTGCGTGGCGATCAATTCGCCATTACATAAACTAGAAAGATAAATAACAAGAGTGGTATTACCAAGTCCGCAACAGAAATTCTGTACAGTAATTGTTATAGTAAATATAACTAGATCATGACCTACTATAGATAAAAACATCAGCATCAAGGGAGATAGTAATTGTAGACTACCACATATTAGGAGACTTCGAGATATTCCTACTTTTGTAGTTAGAATACCGCTAATAATTCCCCCTAAGGTCATTAGCATGAATCCATAGGTTTTTGAAATAGAGGCAATTTCTTGAGAGGTAAAGGACAAGTCAATAAATAAGGGAGAGCTCATTGCCATAGTAATTGAATCGCTTGCTTTATATAGAAAGACAAACAGCATAATGAATATCCAATTTGGATGGTGTCGTTTTAATAATAGTAAGCTATCACCAATGATTTTAGAATATTGGCTAAATGAAATTAAATTAGTAAAAATATGTTCAGTTTTTTTTGTAGCAGGCTCTTGCATGCATAAGATTATTAGTGGGGCAGCCATTGTTATAAAAAAGGTACATAGATATACGCAGTACCAATTAAAGAAGCAAGAGACATATAATGCTCCTGTACTATTAATCAGCATTCCTATGCGAAAACCAGTGCCACTAAAAGTTGTAGCAACTGAAAGCTCTTCCTTTGTTGCAGAGCGTTCTATACGATAGGCATCTAAAATAATATCTTGAGTTGCCGCACAACAGGAAATAGTAAAATTTAAAATGGCAGTAATAACGATGTTAACAGGGGGAGCTATAATTAAAAATCCACTAGTAGTAACTAATAAACATCCTTGTACAGCTATTGCCCATCCTCGACGTTGACCAAATTTTTTACATATAATAGGTACAGAATATTTATCAATAAATGGCGCTAATATTGGTTTTAGACAATATGGCATAGAGGTTAGAAACATTAAGCCAATAATATCAGTTGAATATCCTGCTTGTGATAATTGGTAATGAATAGTAAATGTGACCAATGAAAAATTTCCTCCCGCCACTATACCTAGCAAGAAGAAACAAATAAAATAAGAACTTATGCGATTAGTTAACATTCAGGAGTTATATCCACCTTTTAGTCTTGGAAGATTAAATACCACAATTCCCTTCTCATTTCAATATAAATGCGATTTTAGGATAAGGAAAGTCTAATCATTTCCCTGGATTGCTTCGTTGCTATTAAAGTAGCCCTTCACTAATAGACATCTGTGAATTTAGCATATATGTTAGTCGGGTTAGCTATATAAAAATGGCTAATAATCTTATTTTTAATCTGAAAAATAAGATTATTAGCTAAAAATTAAGTTAAAATGCATTCGTAGAACCGCTTCAAGAATGCATTTTTCCTTATTGCTTTAACAGTTTTTGGATTAGAATTTTTAAATTCTAATCCAAAACTTAGGTATAAAAGAATAATTTTTATAAAAAAATAATAACTTCTTTGCTAATATGTGCTAGAATCCGATATTAGGTTCTGTACACAGAGCTTAATTAAGGTAATCAATTATTTTAGGCTAATGGATAAGGTATTAAGTTCTGTTCAAGAATATATTAAGTCTGGTGAATATTTTGTTGATGCTAGAAGATGGTATAATTTTGAATACCTATATCCGCTTGTACAAAGATCATTTTTGTTGATATTTACTGTAGTTTTCTTTGTATTATTTCTAGCTGTGGTGGTTAATTTTCAGACTTTATTACCAGCAGTTCGACAGGTAAGATACGCAATTAGTGCTGAATCTCTTAAAAGTGCGACGATAACTAATGCTAATCATATAAAAAATGATGCTATCAATTCTATTGCAGATATTATGATTAGAAATTACGTGATACACAGAGAATCTTATGATTATGATTTTCTTCGCCCCCAGTTTATATTTATTCAGAATAGTTCTACACGTATAATATTTAGACAATTTGCCAATTTTATGAATATTGACAACTCATTGTCACCAGTTATGCGTTACCAAAGATCCTTAAGGCGTTCTGTTAATATATTATCAGTGGTTTATCATAAAAATAATAAGGCTGAGGTCATATTTACATCGATAGCAAAAAACTCCGCTAATGATATTTTGGAAAATATGGTGTGGCAAGCAACAATAAATTTTGAAATAGATGCCATTAACATCCATTTACCTCCTAACTCAAATTTTAATTTTGTGGTTACTGGTTACAGACTTAAGTTAATAGAAGATAAAAGTAAGAAATAAGATGAAGCGATTAATAATATTGTTTGTGGTAGTATTTTCTGTAAATACTGCTTTAGCTGTTAGAGAATCTAGACCATTGCCGATCGATAGCAGAATTAGGGTAATGGTGTATAGTCCCGATGATGTATTTAAGTTCACCGGATACTACGGTTATCAGGCTAGTATAGAGCTAGCAAAAGAGGAAGAAATAGTTAGTATTTCCATGGGGGATACTACTTCTTGGCAAATAGTACCAGCTGGTCATCGAATTTTCATTAAGCCAATGGAACAAGATGCTACAACTAATATGACGATTATTACTAACAAGCGAACTTACTTTTTTGAACTATATGCTGCAGAAGCTTCGGATATGAGAGATCCAGAAATGGTTTTTAATTTAAGATTTATCTATCCTGATGATGAAAATTCAGGGGATTATTTGCAAACTTATGTTACATCCTCAGCTAACCTAGATTTATCTCATCCTGAGAAATATAATTTTAATTATTCGATAAGTGGTAATGAATCGATTGCCCCAATTAAAATTTTTGATGATGGAGTGTATACTTACTTACAATTTAGAGATAAAAATGCTGAGTTACCAGCTATTTTTGCAGTTGATGAAGCTCTTAGAGAATCGATGGTAAATTATCGACTTGCCCAAGATAATGCTAATATGGTAATTATCGAACAGGTATTTCGCAAACTGTCAATACGTCATGGTAAGAAAATAGTATGCGTGTTTAATGAAGCATTTAAACCGTATTAATTAAGTTAAGTAACAATGTTTTTAGAAGCTATATATATCTCAAAAATTTTATATTTTTTAACACTGCTCGTATTAACTAGTGGTTTGTTTATAATGTTAATCAGTGATAATTATGTTCGTAAAATCATAGGGCTTAGTGTTATGCAAAGCTCTGTGCTAATTTTTTACCTGATGCTTGGTAAGGTAAATGGGGGTATTGTGCCAATTGAGCGTAGTTTACTGCAGAATTCTCAGCTTTATGTAAGCCCATTACCTCAGGTGCTAATGCTCACGGCTATTGTTGTTGGTTTTGCTACATTGTCATTAGGGCTTAGCTTAATTTATCGTATCTCTAAGCAATTTAATACTATATCGGAGCATGAAATTAATTCTAGCGAAGCGACTCCGAATGATTGAAATAAATGATATTAATTAAACATTTTCCAGCTTTACAAGTATTGCTACCATTTTTTGGGGCGTTATTTTCAATACTAACTTTTCGTTATGTGCGTGTCACTCGAATTATAGCAGTTATTTCGATTGCACTAAGTTTATTTTTAAGTATTTATGGATTATCGGTAATTAATAAAGGTACCATATCATATGATTTTGGTAATTGGCATGCCCCCATAGGTATTGAATATAGACTAGACTACCTGAATCAACCTATAATTACCTACATTAATGGCGTATTATTATTTTTTCTAATTTTCTGTAACAAATTGCTGGCAACTACCGTACTTAAATTTATTGATCAAAAAAGGCAATCGTTATTTTACGCACTTTTATTATTTGCCCATAGCGGATATCTCGGTATATTGAGTACTAATGACCTTTTTAATCTTTATGTATTTATTGAAATATCTTCATTAAGTGCTTATGCACTAATGGCACAGGGTAATAACCCCAAGGCTGTTATCGGTGCTTTCGATTATCTTATGCTCGGTACAGTCGGGGCAACTCTGATATTAATAGCCATTGGATTTTTATTGAGTAGTACTGGTAGTCTCAATATGTCAGATGTTTCAATGTTACTTCAAACAAATTATGACTGCAAAATAGTCAAGCTAGCTATTAGTTTTTTTCTAATTGGAGCTATATTAAAAACGGCTTTTTTCCCGATGCATTTTTGGATGATTCGAAGCTATTCTTCGGTTGCTCCGGTCATTTTGACGTATCTTGCCAGTATCTCTAGTATAATGGGTCTTTATATAATATTGAGGTTCATTCATTTTACCATTGATTACAGTATAATCATTAATGATTTAGCAATTTTTATCAAACCGATCGCTTTGGTAACTATTATTTTATGTACATATTTTGCTTGCCGAAGCAAAGAAAAAGTCAGAAATATTGTGATATATTCTTCGGCAGTACAAATTGGTTATATATTTTTGTTATTAGTCGTTCCTAGAGGTGAATTAATCCTAACTCCATTTTTGTTAGCTGATAGCCTTAATAAGATTGCTCTATTTCTAATCATTGCTTATTTTGATACTCATAGCGTACCCAGTACCAGTATGTTATGGCGTGTCTTGGTAGTATTTAGTCTAATTTGTAGCTGTGGTTTGCCAATAAGTAGTATGTTTTTCATTAAGCTTTCTATTTTTGAGTTGTTGATTGTTGAAAATCTGTGGCTCGAGTTGGTGATTGTTGTTATCAGTTCTGCTATGTCATTACTTTATCATTATAAGATTGCCAAAAAACTATGTTGGCATCACTCTAATTATACAGCTAACCCGACTAATATCACGCCAAATTCCCAGTTGTCATTGCGAGGAGCTACTTATAGTAGCGACGAAGCAATCCAAGAAAACAATAAATTTGGATTGCTTCGTCGGCTTACGCCTTCTCGCAATGACGCCAGTTTACTATGGTTAAATGCTAATCACTCTAATTATACACTATTACAGTCTAGCACTAAGTATAAATATTATGGGCTAATTTTTGTTAGTGTAATACAACTTCTCCTACCAATATTCTTAAACCAATTGCAACTATTAGGAGGGCAATAATGTACCCTTCTGTCACCCCTAGTTTTTTGATTATATCAACTTTACTTTTAGCTATGTTAAATTTAGTTACACCTTTTATCAGTAATAGTGATAATAATACACGTAACTCTTTATTAATTACCATTAGTAGCTTCTTTTTTGTCAATATTTTAATTATTGATTGGTTATTTCTGAAGGGCGTAAGAGCCAATCTATCAATAACCATCTTTAGTAATTTTGCTATTGGATTGCATTTAGAAGCTCTCAGTCTCATTTTCTTAACCTTACTGAGCTTCTTATGGATTTGTGCATTAATTTACACCACTAAATATTTGGCAATTAATAATATTGATAATTCTAGTCGTTTTCTATTCTTCATTAATCTAAGCGTATTATCTGGGGGGATGGTAGCATTATCTTCAAATCTCTTTACGATGTTTATTTTTTATGAAATATTAACATTATCAACTGCTCCATTAATTGGTCATAGTGGTGGAGATAAAGTTATGGCAGGAGTCTATAAATATTTAAAAATATTGATGATCTCAGGGATATTACTATTCTTGCCAGCTATAATAATTATTTATGCTAAAGCAGGGCATGGTGACTTTACCTCCCAAGGTTTTATCGAGCATTATTTTTCCAAAAATCAAACCATAATTTTGTTATTAATGTTTATTTTTGGCACATCGAAGGCAGCCTTATATCCTTTGCATCAATGGTTACCAGCGGCAATGGTAGCACATTACCCTGTAAGTGCTTTGCTACATGCAGTGGTAGTTGTTAAAACTGGACTTTTTTGTATTTATAAAATTCTGATATATATTTTTGGTCTTAAATATTTACACTCTATTTTTGCCGAATTTAATTGGATCATTTTCTTACCTATTATCACCATATTTTATAGTTCCTTTAAGGCATTAACTAGTGATAATATTAAGAAGATTCTAGCTTACTCTACGATTAACCAATTAGGGATAGCTTTACTTAGTAGCTTGATGTTTACCTCAAAATCTATAGGAGCAGCTATCCTACATTTATCTTCACATTCATTTACTAAAATCTGTTTATTTTATGGAATGGGAATTATTTATAGCTTAAAGAAGACTAACCAGATATCTGACCTAATCAACGCTGGTAAAGAAATGCCAAAAACTAGCTTTATGGTATGTATTGCAAGTTTATCGTTAATTGGCATTCCCCCCTTTGGTGGTTTTATTAGTAAGTTTTATATTATGCTTGCCGCTGCTGAGCAAAATCAAATATTAGTTATGGGAGTGCTAGCTTTAAGTACTTTATTCTCTGCACTTTATTTAGCAAAGCTTGTGATATTTATTTATAAGCCAACTATAGCTAATAGTTCTAAAATGGTTTCAGAAAATAAATTGCCTACTGCCATGATGGTTAGCCTAATTATATGTACATGTTGCATCGTATTATTTTATTTTATACAGATTTTTATTAAGAAGTTTTTTATATTTATATGGTAAGTATGTTTTATCATAAGCGTTTACATATGAATTAACTAAGTTATATAGTCAATAGTTCTAGCATTACTTGATATACTATCACCCGTCTCTCCTAGCCAAGTAGGCATAGTCATCGTGTTTTAGTAAATCAATATCATACGAAAAGCTTTTATTCGTTATATAATATTCTAGTAATCGTATCATACCTTGTTTATGCCTAGCCAACTCTTCTTTAGTGAGTTCTATCTCTAAAGTTTGGATTATTGGCTTTGAGCTAGAAATTTTTACGTAAACAACCTGTTTAACGTTATGGATTTGCATACCAAAACCACCTTCTTGTAACATTAACGCCTCAATTATTAACTGCGGGGATAACCCAGTTTCTATATCTTTTCTACTCGGTAAGCTACCGGTTTTATAATCGATAATGATCGCTGCCCCAAACTCATCTATCTCAATTCTATCAGCCACTCCAATTATTGTTAATTCTTGCCCAGCAATATTTAATGAAATTGCTCCTCTAGTTTCAGAATAAATATATTTACAACCATTTCTACGTTGTTCATCAAATTCAACAAAAGACTCAGCAATAGGCATAAATTTTATTTGCCAAATTTTTTGCGTATAGGTTGGTAAGATAACATCTTGTAACAGATTATTACTAATATCCAATATTAAGCCAATTTTGTTATTCTCTAACTTGTTATAATTTTTCGAATATTGCTCTAAAACCTTATGAACAAAACTACCAAATTCAGATATTTTAGGCTCCTGCCCTACCCTATCTCTACTCCTGACATTCAAAATCTTCTTAGCGTAAAAACTATAAGGATTCCGTATTAACATTTCTATATCAGTAACCGATATTGTATCAGGAAAAATTGGACTATACACATGATTACTACGATTAATTGACTCAACCATATTAATATTAACATTATTTTGTACATCCACTAAGTCACTTTCTGATAAATATGTTAAATAATTTTCTGAAATCAAACTTTGTTGTGCAATAAGTTGCAATTTTAGTAACAAATTCGATGGTAACAAACCAGATTTACCATCCTGTCTTTTTGATCTAGTAATTATTACTTGGGCATTATGCAGAAATAAATAAAAATAATATTGATCGATAGAAGTTCCAACAACCATATGTAATTTTTTTAACGTTTGCTCATTAATCCATTGGCTGATAGATGAGGATGATGACCAGCATCCTTGATTAAAGTCAGTTAAAATTACTAAATCAAATTTAAGTAATATTAAATCTTCTGCTTTACCAATAATTATATTTTTAGAATAATTATTATGAGCAAAATACTTACAATTAGACATTAAACCCTTCAGTAACTTTGGAAAATCTTTTTTATTATCTAAGGTTAAATTACAATTAGTATTTATTAACTCCGATAAAAAATTTGATAATTCAGCAGCTGACTGCTCATGCCAAATATCTCGGTAAAGTTTTTCAGCAATGCTAATCGAGGATTTTAATATTTTAGCAAAATTATTGCCACTATTGCTATAAAGTAAGTTTATTAGCTTCTTAGACCATTCTATTAATTCATTATCATTGGTTTTTTCTACTAAAAACAGCATTTGGCTAGATTGCCGGATAAAGCGGTTTTTACCACTCGTTAAAATCTCTAATCTTTGAACTAATTTATGATTAATCAAAGGATGCTTTAATAGTAAAAATAACTTTTTTATATCAAAATCATTACATAATATTTCACTAATGGCAATTATTAGAGAGCTAATTAACGTTTCTGATAAATTATTACCTAGCAAATCTTGGAATTCTAGGGAATATTTGGTCAAAAAATTACAATAAAAATTCTTGGTTGTTTGATTATTGACAATAATAGCTATTTTCTTATCACTAGATTGTTGGCAAAATTGTTGACAAATCAGACTTATTTGCTTTGCCTCTTGAAAAATATCTTCAAGCTCATAATATTTTATATGATCTACGGCTAATCGTTTAGGCTCATCAGGTATACTCGAATGCTTTGAAGAATTGGCTCCGCAAAACTTCGGGGCATTCGCGTGCTCACGTAGTTCATCTACGCTCCGCTCGCTCACCCCTTGTTTTACGTTCCAATTCTCCAGATCATCCGAGTATATATTGTTACAAATTATCCGATCGAAAAGCAAATGATCTGACTGCTGACTACCCAAAAGTTGGGAATTTAATAAATTTTTATTGAGAATTGTCAGTAATTTTTTAAAGTTATATAAGCAATCTTCTTCAGGATTATAGCTATAGTCAAGTTCTCCTAAATTGACTATATCTAGATTCCCGCCTACGCGGGAATGACACGTACTAATAGGCGGTAAAATTATAAAACCATCCGGTGAATTAGCAACATTCTTTAAAAAATTCCATGATATGGGATTATGCCCTACTATACCGGCTATTATCAAACTAGTATCAACTCTTTTCAGCCTTGCTATCTCTGCATCCATCATAGTGACCTGATAATTTAGCCGATCTTGCTTTCCTAACAATTTTATCTTCTCTTGCCATTCAGAATGGGCGTATTTAAGAAATTGATAAATAACACTCCAATGTTGCGATGGATTGATTTTTTCTATTTCATTTACCGAATCTATCGATAAATTATTACCAGCTAGCTGGTAAAATAACTCAGATATTGTTGAACAAAATTGTAAAGATTGGGTTATACTGAATTGTAAATCATGATAATTATGAATGATTTCTGCCAGGATAATTTTTTCTTGCAAAAACGTTATTGGCTGTAAATTTTCTGATGCGATAGCAAAAATTTCCTCACCTTCAGCCATAATATTAGACCAAGGAATAATATTTGGCAAAATCGCAATATGCTGTTTGTTAATCAAAATATTTTGTAAATTCCAACAAGCAAAACCACTCGGCAATATAACCTTAAGATTGCTAATAGAATTCTTCTCACCGAAATTATCTAAAATAAAATCAGCTAATATATCTAAAAACGATAATGATGGGTTAATTCTATAGAGGTTCATTAATTCCTTATTAGTTATATTATATAAATGCTATAGGTATAATAGCATAATTTAATAACACCACTAATAGCTAAAACCCTTATAAAATTTGTTTTAGTAAAACCGGCAATTAAAGGAATAAAATTTCCCCACGATGGTATTAGCATAAACCATAATATAAATATGTTATATTTAAAAAAAAATTGAGATAATAATTGCTGATTAGTATAAATCTGTGCATTTTTAGCAAGATAAAAAACTCTTAATAACATTATACCAAAAAAATAATTTATACTAGTAGCAACTAATGAAGCAATAGTTGCTACAATAAGTATTATTAAATTATTATAAACACCAAACATCTTCATAGAATAAACAATTAGTTCACTATCTAAACTTATAACTAAATTACCTACTAAACTATCAGTAAATAATAGCGAATATGCTTCAAACTGCTCCATAATTCAAACTAGTCTCAGCAATTATAAATTCAAAAATGACAGAGCCTAACAATTCGAGGGTCAGTCATTTTACTCTCTCGATTTGCTCTGCCTTATGTTTAAGTAGCATAGTTTTTGCTATAGCTTTCATTGCTTCGGTTTTACCCTCGACTCTACCTTTGGCTTCAGTCGCTACTAAAGTAACACCTTGCTAATAAGTGCCAGTTTACTGTACTTTCAATAGTTCATTGATTCTTGTAACAGATAATCTAGTCATTCTCGCTACTTCTTCAATAGAGCTACCATTATTTATCATCATTTTTATTAATTTAGCTTCACCCTCGGCTCTACCCTCGGCTCTACCCTCGGCTCTACCTTTAGCCTCTCCGATTTTGATACCATCTTGTAGTCCAATTTGAATCCCTTCTTCTTTCCATACTTGAGCTATACTAGGCATAAGTTCTTCTCCTTTTTCTTTAGTTAAATTATTTTTTAGTATTTTTTCTAACTCTATTTTATCATTTTGCTCAATAAAGGTCAAAGTATAGCTCAAT
>CAJYDF010000026.1:0-21711 GCA_913698145.1 Sericostoma sp. HW-2014 | reverse complement strand
TCTTATTCCAAAGCTCATCGCTTATATCATGTCTTCTATGTGCTAAACTCATTGCTTCTTATCGCCTATTTTTATTACTACAATTATAATAACAAATCACATAAAATTATGCAATCACAATCTCGTGACGACATATCCTAGGTTCTCTGATAAATTATTTATTAATATAGCTGATCGCGAGGGTGATTTTTATGAATTATTGCAGGAATACGATAAGGAAAAAAGCAAAGCACATATCATTGTTCGTGCTAAAAGTAATAGAGTTTTAGATTGCGGCGATGAGGAATCAGAAAAAAACTATGGGAAAAATTAATGGCTCAAGCAGTTGTGGGGCAAATTAAATTATATTTTAAGACGCTGAAAAGTGGTTGCAATATTGAAAAATTGCAGTTAGAAAATATAAATAGATTATAGAATTGCGTAGCAATTTATATGATTATTGCTTGGAGGGTTTTATTTTTAACATATATAGGCAGATACCATCCGTCACTTAGTTGTGAATTATTTTATGAAGAAGTTGAGTGGAAATCGGTATATATTATTGCTTACAAAAAGCCGCCACCTAATAATGCCCCTTCGATTGGTAAAATAAATAAGATAATCGCCGGATTCGGTGGGTTTTTAAATAGAAAAAGTGATAAAGCTCCGGGCATTAAATCTATGTGGATAGGACTCCAAAGGCTAAGGGACTTTACTTTGCCTTTCAAAACTTTTAATTCATTAAAAACTTATGGGTAAAGATATGACGCTAGAGTACTCTGCGGTTCGAGGTGAAGCGTCTCCTTCAAATTCCTCACATAAGCGAGTTTCGAAAGAAGTCTAATAATAAATTATATTGTTATTTAATAGATAAAATTTATGAATATTTTTGTTACTAATAACTGTCCTATAATATCTGCCCAAGCCTTGGATAACAAACGGGTAGTTAAAATGGTTTTAGAGACAGCCCAATTGTTAAGTACCGCCATATTCATTAATAGTGGTGTTACTTATCAGCATATCTACAAACCAACTCACATGAAGCACCCATGTACTATCTGGGCGGCATTGAACATTGGCAATTGGGACTGGTTATTTCAGCATTTTTTAGCATTATGCGAAGAATATAGTTTTCGTTATAACAAAAAACATGCGACTACAAGGTTATTACCATATTTGTTAGAACATAGGGCTGATATTCAAGATGGCATAATAACTCCATTTGCTAATTGTACTAAATCAGAAAGTATGCAGGTGGATTTTAAGCATATTAGCGATCCTTGCGAAGCTTATAGAAAATATCTCAATGCAAAATGGCACTATGATAAATTACCACCGAAATGGATTAACAGAGAACCACCTTTATGGTATAACCCCCTATTTCTCATCAATTGACTATATACTGCAAAAATAATGAAAACAGCTATTAGTGTAGTATAAAAATCTGCTATATTTAAACAAAATTGATAATTATGGCATTGCATTACATGAACAAGATTTATAAAACCCCGATATTTACACTATATTTGATATTAATTTGTCTCTTAATATTACCTATTAGACCTCTTGCAAAACTCGCTTATGCTGAGGAATTTGAAGGAGACGCGGAACGCAGAACCGCAGCGTACTCTAGTGTACGTGAGGATTCGAGTACCGCATCATTGTCCAAATTACCAGCAGAAGTAGAGTTAGGCAAGAGGTCTATTGTTACTGTTAAGGCAGAGTCTCCTATTAAAGCAGTGACATCTAGCACAGAGGGAAATAATAATATTACTCGCCATCCTGATACTAATGCAATAACCCTTGAAGCAAAGCAAGCAATAGTCATAGATTATGCTACAGGTAAAGTGTTGTTGGCAAAGAATGCTTATGAGCGTATGACTCCTTCATCAATGACCAAAATAATGACATCTTATCTTATTGAGGAGAAAATTCAGAAAGGCGAGGCGTCGTTTGATTCGCATTTTATTGTAAGTGAGAAAGCTTGGCGTATGGGAGGGTCAAAATCTTTCATGCCTCTAGGTGAAATGGTACGTCTTGAAGATATTCTAAATGGTATTATTGTTCAATCAGGAAATGATGCTTGTATTGTAGCTGCTGAAGGATTGTACGGAACGGAAGAAAATTTTGTTGAGGCTATGAATTTACAAGCACAGAAAATAGGTATGAAGGATACTCATTTTGTTAATGCTAGTGGTTGGCCAGCAGAAAATCACTATAGCACTGCCTATGATCTTGCCATACTTAGTATGGCTCTTATTAAAAACCACCCGGAATTTTATCATATTTATAGTAAAAAATATTTTACTTTCGGTAAAGATCAAAAAGGTCGACCTATTACTCAAGGAAATCGTAATCTTTTATTATACAAAGATATTGGATGTGATGGTATTAAAACCGGTTTTACTGATAATGCGGGTTATGGTATGGTAGCATCATGTATAGATGATGGGCGTCGTTATATTATGGTTGTTAACGGTCTTAGTTCTATGAAAAAGCGAGCTGATGAATCTCTAATGCTATTAGATTGGATTAAGCAAAACTTTATTCACAAAAAGTTTTATGCTAAAGGTGATATAATAGAAGAAACTGATGTATGGCTTGGTGTAAAGGATAAAGTGCAACTTGTAGCAGCAGAAAAGTTATCAATGGTTGTGCCACGTTCTAACCAAGAAAAAATTGATATAAAAATATCGATACCGCCAACTGTTTCAGCTCCTTTAAAGGTTGGGGATATTGTTGGTAAAATAACTGTAACTGTTGACAATGATGTGCAAGAAATAGCTCTTCTTGCTAAAGAATCCATTGACAAAGTAGGATTTTTGAAGAGAATAGCTTGTTACTTTAATTATTTATTTTTTAACAAATAATTTGGTAATTGGCATTTTACTAAACTTATAATATTTATAATTATGACAGAGATAATCGATTCACAAGATTTAATTGACACTATCAGTAAACTTGAAAAATTAGAGGAAGAGAAAACCGAACTGACCGATCTAATAAAGGATGCTTATGAAGAAGCTAAACATAAAGGCTATGATATTAAGATAATTAAGCATGTTCTGAAACTTAAGAAAAAAGACAAAGATGATCTTGCTGAAGAAGATAGCCTAATAGAAATATATCGTGGAGCATTGAATATTTAATAATTATTTGTAAAATATTGCTATAATTAAATGCTTATTCTTATTGAATTTAGTACTCACGATATTATATATATTATTATACAACTGAATATATGGAGTAGATATGATAAGCAATTATGTAAGTAATTATCAACTTAAGAGTGATAATGCTCAATTAAATAATACTAATAATCTATCATCAGTAAATAATCTTAAGAAAAAGATAACCCTTGGTGCTTTGTTAATGGGTATATCTGTGACAAGTGGGGTAAGCGGGTTGTGGTATGATATTAATGCTTATGCAGCTTTGCCAAAATCACAAGATACATCTACTGCTACAGTACCAGAGAAACAAAACAAAGCTGATAATTATTCAGAAATTTATGGCAATCCATTTGTACAATTATCGCAAGAAATGGATAAATTATGGAATAGATTTACTATACGCCATAATGGCTTTATTTTTGACTCACCTATTGTTATGACTAGTAGCTTAAATAGTTATTTAGATATTAACGACAAGCAATATACTTTGAATATTGAGATACCAGGTTTTGATAAAGAGCAGATAAAAATTGAATTGCAAGGAGATTATTTAGTTATTACTGCTCAAAAAATTCAGAATGATCAGGTTAAGGGTGATAATAAATATTCTGGTCAGCAAGCTCGTAATGTGTTTCATCAGAAATTATTCTTACCAAAAGACATAGACCGAAATAATATTTCATCAAATCTAAAGAATGGAGTATTAACTGTTATTTTACCAAGAACTCCTATTAAAGTAGAAGATGTAAAAACTATTCCTATTAATTAGGTTTTATTCTATGTTCTATAATGGATTGCTTCGTCGGCTTATGCCTCCTCGCAATAACGCTTGAGATGCATATACGTATACTAGCTATATTATTCATATTTAATTACAACATGTTTTAATCGATTATTTAGCTCCATTATCACTTCTTGCGTAATATTTAAGGTATTTTTAGCAAATAAAATTTGAGTACTAGGTATAACCAAATCAAGATTATATTTTTCTGCTAAATCATTTATAATTTTTATAGTTGTTTCGTGTACCTTGCCTAAACCTTCAGAATGAGCCTGTTCAAGACGTATTTTCCTATCTTGTATTTCTTTTTGTACTATGTTTACTTTTTTGTTAAAAGCATCAACTTCTTGTTCAAAGGCTGATTCACTTAAAGAGTTACGTTTTTCCATTAATAGATTGTCTATTCCTTTAAGTTCTACATCCTTCTTTGATAAATCTTGTCGAATTTTTTTACCTATCTGGTCTGCAGATTTCCTTATAGACTGGATTGCTACAGAATGTTCTAGAATAGAATGTATATCTACAATAGCAATTCTTGCAGCAAATCTGTTGTCAATATGGCTATTGCCTCTATGACTACGGATCATAAGGCTGCTATCAACATTTGCATTAGACGCATGAGTATTTGAATAGTAGTTAACTACTAAACAACTTATTATTGTTAACCAAATATAATGTTTCATATTTTTAATTGTGAGCGTTCACTGTTTTTTTGCTATTTTCTTATGACGAATAAAAAATCTGCTCGCTAATCGTCTATTAGCGAGGAGCTGCTTTGCGGTGACGCGGCAATCCATATTATATTAATTTTTATGGATTGCTTAGTCGGCTTACACCTCCTCGCAAGAGTGAAGAGTGGGGTTTAAAAAATTCTTCCCAACCCCTTATATATATTATCGTTTCAAATACTTCATAAATTCCTTAAAAAGCTTCTATATTGTTTTTATAGCGTTTTTTTGCCAAAATTCCTCAAAATTGACCTACAAAAAGGTCTGTTTTTAACCGTTTTTCACGGAGAGGAAATATGACGGAATCATTAATTTTTCCCGACGGTTTAGTTGAAAATTCCAATACTATCTTTTATAGTCGGTAATTTTGTCCCACCTGAATGGCAAAACCTTACCAATAATTGTGGTAAACAATTAAGTAAAACTTCTTGTCAACTTCTATCTTTGGTAGTTTCTTGCATGAAAACTGATAACTACAACAATACACAAGAATTATAAGAAGGCTATCATTTTTTCTAGAAAGAGCTAGGGGTTTGTCAAAAACGGGTTGCACAATGTCTAAGAGGATTACAATTTACAATAGTTTTTTTATAAGTAATATTTAAACGTTTAAGAGTACTCCAAATCCCAGTCTTACTTACTTCCAATCTCTTTGCCCTCTCATAGTTGTAAGCATTAGGATATTCTTTAATATCTTGTTTTAATAATTCCATGTCTATTTTGCTGGCAGATTCATTACGAGTTGCCCTAGGCTCTAGTCTGTTTGTCCAACGAACTAATGTTGTCTTCCCTATACCAAAAAGTTTTGATGTTTCCGCAAAACTTAATCTTTCTTTTATCTTAAATGCTTTCTTTCGAAAATCTATTGAATATGTCATAATGACATTATTATATCCTATTTATTAGGACTTGGCTATAGTAGTGCGTTTGTAGGAAGCTTAGAAAATAAGGGGTGTGAGGTTGTTATACCACCAAAATCTAATCGTAAAGTACAACGTGAATATGATAAACATATTTATAAAGAACGGTACTTAATTGAATGCTTCTTTGGTAAAATCAAACATTTTAGGCGTATATTTTCCAGGTTTGATAAAGTCCCTACCACCTTTTTAGCTTTTTTAAATTTCGTTGGAGCTTTAATATGGTTACGTTAAAAATTTTGTCAACAGAACCTAATATTATTTAAAATTAAGTCTCGTATCGTATAAAAAAATTGAACATAGCGTATAATTACTTTGAAATTAATTAAAAAATTTTCTTTTATCCCTTGAACTGTTACAAAACCAAACATATATAGAATACACAATGTGTAAGTATTAATTTTATGGAGGTAAGAATGTCTTTTAGACCGTTACATGATAGAATTGCGGTAAAACCAATTCAACAAGAAGAAAAAACACTCGGGGGAATTATTATCCCTGATACAGCTAAGGAAAAGCCTATGCAAGGGGAAGTAATAGCTGTAGGAAAAGGAACGAGAGGGGAGGATGGTACTATCCACCCATTAGAAGTTAAAGTAGGCGATAAAGTACTATATGGCAAATGGGCTGGTACTGAAGTTAAAGTTGATGGTTTAGATATGATAATCATGAAAGAAAGTGATGTCATGGGCATAATTAGTTAATAATTTATCTAAATTATTATAAGAATTATTTAATTTGTAAGGAGAATATAATATGGCAACAAAATTAATAAGACACGGCTCAAATGCACGTGAACAAATGCTAAGAGGTATTGATATTTTAGCTGATACCGTAAAAGTAACATTAGGTCCAAAAGGTAGAAATGTTGCAATTGAACAGTCATTTGGTGCACCAAGACTAACCAAAGACGGTGTGACAGTGGCAAAAGCCATTGAACTAAAAGACAAAGCCCAAAATTTGGGAGCCCAATTAGTAAAATCTGTGGCAAGTAAAACATCTGATGTTGCTGGTGATGGAACAACTACCGCAACTGTTCTAACTCAAGCAATAGCAAGGGAAGGTAACAGATCGGTAGCAGCTGGCTTGAATCCTATGGATATAAAACGTGGTATAGATTCAGCCGTTAATTTAATAGTTGAAGAAATTAAGAAAGCTAGTAAGAAAATCAGCAGCCAAGAGGAGATTGCTCAAGTTGGTACTATTTCATCAAATGGTGATAAAGAAATTGGTGAAAAAATTGCCGTAGCAATGGAAAAAGTTGGTAAAGAAGGGGTAATTACCGTTGAAGAAGCTAAGAATTTTAGTTTTGAAGTAGATGTAGTTGAAGGTATGATGTTTGATAGAGGTTATCTATCACCATATTTTGTTACTAATTCCGAAAAGATGGTAGCTGAATTAGAAAATCCTTTTATCTTATTATTTGAAAAGAAATTATCAAATTTACAACAAATGTTACCAGTGCTTGAAGCCGTAGTGCAATCAGGACGTCCTTTATTAGTAATTGCTGAAGATGTAGAAGGAGAGGCACTTGCTACCCTGGTAGTGAACAAATTACGTGGTGGGTTAAAAGTTGCTGCAGTTAAAGCTCCTGGATTTGGCGATAGAAAAAAATTCATGATGGAAGATATCTCTATTTTAACAGGTGGTAAGCTTATCAGTGAAGATCTTGGTATGAAACTTGAAAATGTTAATATCAAAATGCTAGGTACTGCTAAAAAAGTTACTATCTCCAAAGAAAATACTGTCATAATTGATGGTGCTGGTAGTAAGGCAGATATCGCAGCTCGTTGTTCTCAAATTCGAGCACAAATTGATGAGTCTAGTTCAGATTACGATAAAGAAAAATTACAAGAGCGTTTAGCTAAACTTGCTGGTGGCGTAGCTGTCTTAAAAGTTGGTGGTGCTACTGAAGTTGAAGTAAAAGAAAGAAAAGATCGTGTAGAAGATGCTTTGCATGCTACTAGAGCTGCCGTGGAAGAAGGCGTTGTTGCTGGTGGCGGTGTTACTCTTTTCTATGCGGCAAGAGCTTTAGAGTCACTAAAAAGTGCTAATGAAGATCAACAGGCTGGTATTAACATCGTTAAGAAGGCTCTGCAAGCTCCAGTAAGACAAATTGCAGAGAATGCTGGTATGGATGGAGCTATTGTAGTTGGGAAACTTACTGATAGCAAAGATAAAAACTTTGGCTTCAATGCTCAAGATATGACTTATGTTGACATGATTAAAGCTGGTATTATCGATCCAACTAAGGTCGTGCGTACTGCTTTGCAAGATGCAGCATCAGTTGCTTCTTTGATTATTACTACCGAAGCATTTATTATTGATGAACCAGCTGATAAGGATGAATCTGCTATGCCACGTGGTGGTATGGGTGGCATGGGCGGTATGGACTTCTAATACCACTAGGAGTCTGCCTGCGATAACTAATTAATTATATTTTGAGCTATTTTTCGGCGAGAATAAATATGATTTTTGAAGGAATAGTGTACCTATTTCAAGAAAATCATGTTTATTCGCAGCTAAAAAGAGCCAAATATAGAATTATTTTAGTTATTGCAGGCAGATTCCTATCTTTTACCTACGAATAAGCTTTATTATCCACCCCTATTGATGTATCTGGTAGAAAAAATATATTGGGATTATGTATCAGTGAAAATTAAGGAGCAAAATTTTGGTTTGGTAATTTTACTGAGATGAAGAATATAGGACTAAAAGATATACTGATGGTCTGTAGTGATAATCTGATACTAATTATCTTTGAATACAGAATTAATTAATAATCCAATTCCAACTAGTGATAGATTTAACAATTTGAGGACTTGCTTCATATTTTAATATAACATCCGACATTCTATTTAACACATCCTCCATTGAATGAAATAATTTGTTGTAGAAGAATTTTTCTTTTATTTCTCTTAACAAACTTGTGGCAAAAACTCTATTTTAGTCATCTCAAAACCCAATTTTGTAGCCTGTCTGTAAATATGTAATGATCTGTAAATTGTAATCAATTACTTTCTGGAATTGGATAATATCCTGCTAAGTTGATAGTGATTTGGTATTATTTCCTGCATATACTTGATAGTCAAATAATTTGATTAGAATTTTTAAAAAAGTGGATGACGGGTATTAGTGCAAGAAAAAATTTTGGTATAATGATATTATACAAGAATTAATGAGATTTTTATGATTACACTACTTGCTTCAATAACGGGCTTTATTAGCTCAATTATTCCAGAAATTTTAAAAATTCTAAAGGATCAAAATGATAAAAAACATGAGCTTAATCTTTTAGATCGGCAAATTGAAAGCCATAAATTAGGGAATACCAAACTGCTCTCAGAGCTTAACACTTCCAAAGACATTGCGGAGAATAATACTTTATATTCAACATATAAATCAGGCATTAATTGGGTTGATGCCTTAAATGGTTCAGTTCGTCCTGTTCTGGCATATAGTTTTTTTATTATGTATGCCTATGTCAAATATGTGCAATATAAAACTATACAAAGTACGGCAATCCTTGTGGAATATCTTGATGTTTTATGGAATATAGACGATCAGGCTATTTTTGCTGGCATTATTAGCTTCTATTTCGGACAGCGTATGTTTAATAAATTATGGAAACGTAAAATGTAATGCAACATATTATTTGTATATTGTGACATAATATGCTACAATACTGCCTAAGAATTTTATTTAATTAAAAGATTAGATATATGCTAAAAAGAATCGTTTGGAGCATTTTCTTTGTTCTAATTATATACCCAATTATACTTTCATGCTTGGTTATAAAATACTATGCTAGCTATAAGATAGGTCTATTTGAGATAAGTCTGTTCATAGCTGGCTATTACGGCTCTAATATTGCTGTTGGTGTTGGATTGCATCGTCTATGGTCGCATCATGCCTTTAAAACAAATAAGGTGGTGGAGTTTATTCTTGTTATGATGTCAGCCGCTACTTTCCAAGGACCAGTCTTATCTTGGGCATCAAATCATTATAAGCATCATACTTATACGGATAAAGATCAAGATCCGCATAGCCCATTAAAGTTTGAGAATAGAATTTTAGGGTTTTTATGGTCACATATTGGATGGATGATAATTGATGGAAGCTATAAGTCCATTGACCGAGTTACTATGGTTAAACTTGGTAAAAATAAATTGCTGAGATGGCAATTAAAGCATTATTGGCAAATTTCTCTATTTATGAACACTATAGTACCCGCATTAATAGGTTATTTGATTGGTGGTACTATCATCTCTGCTTATGTTGGGTTCTTGTTTATTGGTATGGGTAGAGCATTACAACAACATGCAACTTTTTGCGTTAATTCTCTATGTCATTTTGTTGGTAGCAAGAAATATTACAAAGGTACTGCCGGGGATATTTGGTGGATGGCATTATTCTTATTAGGTGAAAATTGGCATAATTTCCATCATGCATTCCCATCAGATTACCGTAATGGTGCTAAATGGTATCATTTTGATGTCCATAAATGGATAATATATGTGATGAGTAAATTAGGGCTGGCTTGGAATTTAGAAGTTACTCCTGAAGTTAGGATACAAGCGAAGGTGAATGAGACTAGTAAATACCTAATAGAGGGAAGAAAGCAACAATTAAGTTTACTGCAAGATAAAATTAATCAGTTGGGAGAACGAATATATGTAAAACTTAACGAGCTTGAAAATTCTTCTATATCGATTAAAGTGCAATTACAAAAATCATTTATAGAAATTCAGGAATCACTGAAAAAGCTTGCTGAACAACTACATTCATCAATTCAGTTAACAGAAGAATCGTCAGAGCGATTACTAAAAATTGCTAGTAAAAAAATTAAAGATCGTGAGATGGCAATTTATAGATTATATAATGAACTAGATAGGAAATATGTTAGGAACTAGATAAAATTGAAACAACAAATAATAATAGAGGGGCGATGCCAAACTTGACATCTATTGAAAATATGAGCTTTGAAGCTGCCTTAGCAGAATTAAAAGAAATTGTAAAAAAAATTGATACTGGTGAGGAAAGCTTAGATTCATCGATTAGTAGCTTTGAAAGAGGGGTGTTACTAAAAGAACACTGTGAAAAAAAGCTACAGGCGGCTAGATTGAAGATTGAAAAAATCACTAAGCAAGCAGATTCGGCTATTATTATAGAAAAGATAGAGCTATAGTTTATAGTACCTAAGTATTATAAACAGCATAAAAACGTCATTGCGAGACCATATAATGGTAGAAGCAATCCATTCATGGTCATTTTTTGGATTGCCGCGTCGCCGCAAAGCAGCTCCTCGCAATGACTCTTGGTGATCAGATTTTTTCACTCATCACAAGAAAATAGCAAAAAAATCGTGAACGATCATATCTAAACTGCAATTGTAGTCCTAACTCAGAGTGATTATTGACAAAGGTTTATGATTAATCTATACAGAGGTTTCATTCCATTGATTATCATTATTTCCTATAATCTCAACAACATCTTCTTCCTCTATAAGTCCAAGCTGAGTAGTAGTAAGGTCTGTATTGTTAATAGCATGATTAATAGGGTATAATAAATTCTTTATCTGTGACAGTTCAGAACTATCTTTACACTTACTCAAGATCTCATTACGCTCAGCTATATTTGCCTCCTTAATTACCTTAAGATAAAGTACTGGTAAAGATTTTAGAGGTAATAGTTCATTACGCAGAATAGTAATAATATGTTTTATATGATCTAATTCATCTCCTATTTTTCTTAACTTCATTTCATGTAAAACACATAATATCTTTTTTACTTGATCATCATACTCTGGTGGTACAGAACCTGTTACTTTAGCTAAATGATTTGAGAATACTGAATTTTTTGATAGCTTATTAAAGAATTCTATAGTAAACGAATCAAAGAAGGAATCATAGATAAGATTGAACACTGAATTGTTTATTCGATTTTTACTCATTGGTATATCTCTATTAATTAACTCACATAAACCTCGTAGCAATTTAAAAATTGCCAAAAAGTACAAGACGTCTATTAGCGAGAAGGCATAAACCAAGAAGCAATCCATTTCTAATCACTTTCCTGGATTGCTTCGTCGGCTACGCCTTCTCGCAATGACGCATGTATCTATAACTCGTCATTGCGAGACCATATAATGGTCGAAGCAAATCCATTCATGGTCATTTTTTGGATTGCTGCGTCGCCGCAAAGCGACTCCTCGCAATGATATTTCAGGTACCCAGCATACCCCAAATTTTATCAATTTTTTCAATGACTTCACTAGTCATTTCTATTTTCTTTCCCCAAGCTCTATTAGTCTCTGGGGATATTTTATTAGTTGCATCTATCCCCATTTTACTACCAAGTCCTGATACAGGGGATGCAAAATCAAGATAATCTATTGGCGAATTATCAATAAACGTGCTATCTCTAGAAGGATCGCTCCTAGTTGAGATTGCCCAAGCTACTTCCTTCCAATCTCGAATATCTATATCATCATCTACCACAATAATAAATTTGGTATACATGAATTGTCTTAAAAACGACCAAATCCCCATCATTATTCTTTTTGCATGACCTGGATAAGCCTTGCGGATAGATACAATGGCAATTCTGTAAGAACAACCTTCAGGCGGTAACCAAAAATCAACGATTTCTGGAAATTGTTGCTGAATTATCGGAGTAAATATTTCATTTAATGCCACGCCAAGTACCGATGGTTCATCTGGAGCTTTACCAGTATAAGTGCTTAAATATATAGGTTGCTTTTTCATGGTAATAGCCTTAACATTAAAGACTGGAAAATATTCAACATCATTATAGTAACCTGTATGATCACCAAATGGTCCTTCTGGTAGATATTCATCAAAACTTACATGCCCCTCTATAACAATTTCGCTATAAGCTGGCACTTTCATATCTATACTAACACAATTTACCAATTCAATTGACTTGCCTCTTAATAATCCAGCAAAATTATACTCAGACATATTATCAGGCAGCGGCATAACAGCCGCCATAGTCACAGCAGGGCTTGCCCCAATAACCACTGCAGCAGGAAAAGGCTCTTTTTTTGCTGATGATTGCCAACGTTTATGTTGTTGTGCTCCACCTCGCATTTTAAGCCATCGCATAATAAGTTTGTTACGCCCAACTACTTGCATTCGGTATATACCGAGGTTAAAATTATCTACCTTCTCTAGACTAGGTCCTTTAGTAACAACTATTGGCCAAGTGATTAATGGCGAAATATCAAGAGGCCAACAGGTTTGTATCGGTAATATATTAACATCAGGATCATCAATTATAACTTCCTGGCAGGGAGCTTTTGATAATATTTTTGGCGACATAGCCAACATTCTTTTTGCCAATGGCAACATGGCAAAGGTTTCTTTAAAGGAAGAAGGTAGTTCGGGGGCTTTAAGAAAAGCTAGCAATTCTCCGAATTTCCTTAAATCTTCTTTACGTTTCAAACCAAGCCCCAAGGCGATTCGCTCAGTACTAGCATATAAGTTAGTTAGAACTGGCATATTAGACTTAGTTCCATCATTTTTAATAACATTTTCAAACAGCAGAGCCGGACCATCTTGTATTAAAATTCTTCTACTGATTTCTGTTATTTCAAGGTTAGATGATACGGGATAGGATATACGCTTAAGGAGTCCATTTTGCTCAAGGAGTTTTATAAATTGTGGTAAATCTTGGAAACTCATATAATTTTACGAAAATATAAATATAGACTTAAAATAATAGCAATAATCATGTTAGCATAACAAGCAAAGATAAAATTTAAATCTTTTGAAGCAAGATTTTGTAATACAAAATGCAAGTATGTGATAATTACGGCAGAAACTGCCGTAATTAAAATCTGTCTTAAACTAGATTTTTTATTATAAGGCTGTCGTAAAAAAACCGATAATGTAAGAAAGACCAATACAAAATTATACATAGGCCAAATCAATCTTTGGTGTCCCTCAGCAATTAATTTAATCTTCCTTTGCTCTGATAAAATATTGTTGGGTTTTAATAATTCATCAATATAATACTCATTGATTTCCCGGCTATATTCCTCCCTCACCAATTTTTTACCATTATTACTAACTAATTCTACGATTAGAACATCAAATAATAAATTATTTAAATTACCATTATGATCATATACCTGCCTAACTCCATCTTTTAACTGAAAAGACGAGCTGTTATTATATATTTTAAACACCCCGTATCTAGAAAACAAGATTGCATGATTATCATGCTTACGATTATCAAAAATGATCAAATTTTTCATAGTGCCATCAGGTAATTTTTTATCAAAATAAACTGTTATATCTTTAGAAATTGGATTAAATGTCTTCTCATCTAGAATATTGGATGCATAATTATTCCTCATAAAAATAAGATCTGATTTAAGCTTGCTATGAGATAATGGCAATAAACTAATCGAAATATAATAAGCAAATAACGTAACTACCAGAGCTACAATCAACGCTGGACTAGCTAGTTGGATATTATTTAATCCCAAATTTTGCAAAATAATTATCTGACGTCTCTCACTCAAAGCATTATAAGTATAAATAACAGCAATAACAGTTGCAAAAGGTAATAAAATAAACAACAAAGATGGAATAACTAAAATAATTAAATTTAAGAAATCCTGAGCTTTTATTCCCTTATCAATTAAGTACAACATCTTTAATATCTGAGTAATCCATACAAGGCTAGTGACTGAGAAAATAATTATTACCAAGGATGGTACTATATTTCTTATTATATAACGTTTATATATCAACATTCTGTAATCATTTATAGTCTTTCAAATATCTATACCATGCAAAATTATCGATAACTAATGCATAAAATCAAAGTCTTTTCCTTGTTGAATATATTGCCTTATTCTTGACATTAATTCTTGGAAATACACCAAATTATGCCAAGTCATAAGTACTGCTCCTAAAATCTCTTGGCTCTTTACCAAATGATGCAAGTAAGCTTTATTATAATCCTTACATGTTGGGCATGGGCAATCATCTTCAAGCGGCTCCTGATCATCCTTATACTGACTATTGCGAATATTTACTACACCATATTTGGTGAAAGCTTGACCATTTCGACCAGAACGCGTTGGAATAACACAATCAAACATATCTATTCCCCTGGCAACTGCCCCAATAATATCATCTGGTTTACCAACCCCCATAAGGTATCTTGGCTTATATTTAGGTAATAAATCTGGAGCATAATCTAGCACTTTAAACATTATTTCTTGTCCCTCACCTACTGCCAGCCCTCCAATAGCATAACCTTCAAAATCTAATTCTACCAAATTCTTTGCTGACTCGGCACGTAATTCCTGATAGATATTTCCCTGTACAATACCAAATTGACCATAACCTTCTCTTTGAACAAATGCTTTTCTCGATCGAACTCCCCATCTAGATGTTAATTCCATCGATGATTTTGCTTGCTCAAATGTTGCCGGATATGGGGTACATTCATCAAACGCCATGGTAATGGTACTGTCTAGAAGATATTGTATCTCTGTTGCCCGCTCAGGACTTAACATATGCTTACTACCATCAATATGCGAGTTAAAAATTACTCCTTCTTCTGTAATCTTACGTAGTTTTGATAGGGACATTACCTGAAAACCACCTGAGTCGGTAAGTACAGGCTTTGACCAATTCATAAATTTACGTAAACCGCCAAACTTGGCAACTCTTTCAGCCCCTGGTTGCAACATTAAATGATAAGTATTACCAAGTATTATATCAGCTCCGGTAGATTCAACTGCTTCTGGTAACATGGCTTTTACCGTACCTTTCGTGCCGACCGGCATAAAAGCTGGAGTACGTATTTGACCATGCTTAGTAGTTATAATACCAGTTCTGGCTTTTTTATGTTGAGATTGTAAATCAAATGAAAATTTTTGCACTGCTAATTTACCTAAATCAATTTGCACATATATCTAACCCTATTGCTCTCCCCCTATACAAAGTATTACTAATTGGTATAGCAATTTTTGATTTTTTATACAAGATAAATCTAAATAGCTTGACATATGAAGGTTAATAATATATAAGTTCCTAACCTGTATATTTTGTACAAATAATCCTTAAGCAATTAAGGAAGAACTCTTGAATATTTTCAACTCATTAAAAGATCACTCTTTAAGTTGATACATGCATTGAGTTTTTTTTTTGTCTTAGGGAACCCTTATTATGACTAGTATACAGTCAAATTCATTTAGCAGCAAATTCAGAACTATCTTTTGGCCTATCCATAATCATGAACTCGGGAAATTCATACCGATGTGTGGTTTGATGTTCTGTGTCTTATTTAACCAAAATATATTAAGAATTTTAAAAGATAGTATTTTAATTTCAGAGATTAGTGCTGAAGTAGTCAGTTTCACTAAAGTTTATTGTGTAACACCTGCAGCGGCTCTATTCGTTATAATCTATGCTAAGATGCTTAATCATTATAGTTTTGAGAAGATTTATGGCTATTTAATTACCTTTTTTATTAGTTTCTTTATTGTTTTTGCTTTCATCATTTATCCTAATGTCCATATTTTCCACATTAATCCAAATTCGCTGGAACAAATTATGGGGAATTATCCTCATTTAAAATGGTATATAGCTTTAATTGGTAATTGGAGTTATGTGGTTTTTTATACATTATCTGAGCTTTGGCCCAATATCTTTTATGTTTTACTGTTTTGGCAGTTTGCTAATGAGCTTACTACAACAGAAGAAGCAAAAAGGTTTTACACTCTTTTTTCATTATTTGGTAATTCTGCTTTAATATTTGTTGGCTTTTTGATGTCAAACTTATCATCTGCTAACACTATAGTTAAGTATTTTTTTACCGTACCGGACAACAAAACTATATTGGTAAAAATATCAACAAGTTTCGTGGTAGTTGCAGCTGTTATATCATATTTACTTGTAAGATTTATTAGCAAAAATGTTTTTACCAATCCAACATTTTATGCAAAGGCTAAATCTGCTAGATCGACTAAAGATGGAATGGGATTAATCGAAAGTTTTAGATATATCATAAGATCAAAATATTTATGGTTAATGCTAATTTGCTCTGCTGCTTTTGGTTTATCAATGAATTTGGTAGAAGCTGTATGGAAAGCAAAAATAAAAGAATTATACCCCACTGTTAATAGTTATGCAGAATTTAATAGCCTTTATATTCTTTGGACTGGGGTTACTATCATGATAATGACTATAATAGGCAACAATATAATGCGTAGTCATAGCTGGTTTGTTGCGGCTGTAATTTCGCCAATTATCATGATGGTTACTGGTACATTATTCTTTATTTTAATCGTGTTTGATCATCAAATATTGTCTCTATTTGACAGTGCTATTCTTATGACACCACTGGCTCTTGCGGTATCAATTGGTGCTTTACAGAACATTCTAGTGAAAGGTACTAAATATTCAATTTGGGACACCTCTAAAGAGATGCTATATATCCCTCTAGATAAGGAGCTAAAAACCAAAGGTAAAGCAGCTGTTGACGTTATTAGCTCGAAAGTTGGTAAATCTTCGAGCGGATTAATACAGTCAGTTATTTTTACATTAGTACCAACAGCAACTTTTAGTTCTATTTCACCATTTTTAATGGGAGTATTTATCATTGTTTGCATTGCATGGATTTACTCGGTAAGAAAAATATACTTTGAATATAAGAAAATTGTCTAACCTGTAGCTAACCCGACTAATATTATACCAAATTCACCTGCCAAAAAGGTGAGCTATATCTACTGATTGATTTTCATATTAACAAGCAAATCATCAAAAATTTTTGTAAGGTCTGCCCAAATAAGCCCATCACAACTATCTTCCAAAGCCCAAACCCAGGAGAGTACAGCTTGAACAAAACACCAATTGCTAATTCGTTGAGTATCTAAACCTAAGATAGTTGCAAATTTAGTGATACGATTTGCAATAATACTTTCAACATCTTTTAAGGCAAGGATTTCAGGAAAAGGATTACGAATAAAGGCTGCTACCTCATATGCTTGTTCACCAATAACCCCTTTAGGATCAATAACTACCCAATCATCACCATTTTGCAGAATATTATCATGATGTAAGTCGCCATGCAATAAAACTAACCTTGACGATGTGTTAAGTAGCTTATCTCGCAATTTTTGAGCTTTTTCTAAATAATAGGTTGGGATATCCCATTCTTTATCTAGTACTGCCAACCAATCATTAATACAAGGAAAACCTTCTACAGGCAACAAATATCCTCGGTGTAATCTTGTCATTACATCACATGCTATTTGAATAGCCTCACAATCTTTAGTAGGAAAATAGGATTTTAATGATATACCAGGAATAGCCTTATCAAGTAGTAATAAACCACTGTTTTCAGCCAAAACCTTTACACTGCCAAATCCCCAGAAAACTTTTGAAGCTACTAATTCTCTCCTAAGCCCTTCAATATCTAGCCCCAACTTTAAAATGATCGGCTGATTACCTTGAAAACCTTCTAGAACATAGTGGTAGGTCAAATTTTCAACTGGCTTTAAGTCAGACAAACCATACTTTCCAGCCAATTCATCGACAATTCTTGGTAAATCATCTAACCAAACTTTACCTTGATCACCATAGATATTAATGATATTAGTTTTGAATGTTTTCATATTGATATATCTGATTCTTTCATACTAGATAAAATTAACAATATTTGCTATAATAACTTTAACTTAAAACTTACAAAATTGATATTATGGGAATGAGCTTCAGTCACTTATTAGTGATCTTATTAATTATCTTAGTATTGTTTGGTGCTGGTAAATTGCCTCAAGTAATGTCAGATCTTGCTAAAGGTCTTAAAGCTTTTAAGGAAGGAATAAAAGATGATAAGAAGAAAGATGAATAACGTTAATGACATTGCCTAAAAACAGTTGATAAGATGTCCAAAGATTTAAAAAGATAATAATAGACCTCTTGCAAAACTCGCGTATATACAAGGATTTGAAGGAGACGCTTCACCTCGAACCGCAGCGTACTCAAATGTCATATCTTTGCCCACAAGTTGCAAGAGGGAGAAAATAGTGTAATAATATCAACTAAGGAAATCATAAAGTTGGTATTGGTATGAATAAATGGATAGAAAGTGAAGTAGAATGTGTAGATTTGTGAGATGAGAGATTAAACACACGGTTCAAGAAAATTTGATCGCAATTTTCTGATATAGTCAATTGATGAGAAGTTGGTGACGTTGTCACTCGTCGCTCGCCTGTTACTTATAGGCGTTGCTCCATCGCTCCTGCTACCCAATTCTCCTGAATTGACTATAATTCATTAAAAACTTATGGGTAAAGATATGATGCTAGAGTACGCTGCGGTTCGAGGTGAAGCGTCTCCTTCAAATTCCTCAGCATAAGTGAGTTGTGCAAGCGGGCTATTTTTACAATGGGTATACTCAAACAATTTGGGGAAAGCAAAAAACTCATAATATAATAAATCAAATTTTAAACTTTTACAAGTGAAATTATTTAAGTCAAATGAAATTATATAGTTAACTCAATTAGCTATACTTCCGTCTATTAACAAGGAGCTATCTAAAACATTAATGGGTTAGCTAATAGTTGTAAGATGGCAAATATAGAATCTATAATTTAAAATACTATACAAACAGTATAAGAACTCTATTCCCTTTTGATCTATTATGCTCTATAATGCAAATCAAAAAATATATTAAAGGTTTTTGATGTCTGCTATTCGCAATATTGCCATTATCGCTCACGTTGATCATGGTAAAACCACTCTAGTTGATAATATGCTCAAGCAAAGTGGGACTTTCCGAGCAAACCAGGAAGTAGCAGAACGTGCTATGGATTCAAATGACTTGGAACGTGAACGTGGTATAACCATTTTAGCTAAATGCACCTCCCTGATGTGGAAAGATATCCGTATCAATATAGTTGATACTCCTGGTCACGCTGATTTTGGTGGTGAGGTAGAACGTATTCTTACTATGGTAGATGGAGTCATATTACTAGTTGATTCTTCTGAAGGCACAATGCCTCAGACAAAATTTGTGTTGTCAAAAGCTCTGAAACTTGGTTTAAAACCAATTGTTGTTATCAATAAAATTGATCGTCCTGATAGAAGAGTAAGTGAAGTAGTCGATGAAGTATTCGAATTATTTATGGCATTAGAGGCAAATGATGAACAATTAGATTTTCCTATTATATATGCTTCAGGACGTAGCGGTTGGGCATCGCGTCACTTAGACGATGAGCAAAAAGACCTTGCTCCACTTTTTGATTTGATAGTATCTCATGTGCCTACTCCTATCGCTGATAGCGAAGCTCCTTTTTCTATGCTTGTTACCACTAGAGAATATAACCCATATTTTGGTCGTGTACTTACTGGTCGTATCCATAGTGGGACAATTAAGACTAACCAAAATGTTAAAGTGCTTAATCGTGATAATATGGCAATTGAAAATGCTCGAATAAGTAAAATACTCTCATTTCGGGGACTAGAACGTGTAGCTGTTGATGTTGCATATGCTGGAGATATTATTGCCATTGCTGGAATTCAGGATGCTACTGTAGCGGATACGATATGTACCCCTGAAATAACTGTAGCACTGCCATCCTTACCTATAGACCCACCAACATTATCTATGACCTTTGGGGTAAATGATTCTCCTCTTGCTGGACGAGAGGGTTCAAAGCTTACAGCAAGAGTTCTGGGTGATAGATTAATGCGAGAGATTGAAAGTAACGTAGCTATACGGGTCAGCCAAACTGAAGAAAAAGATGCTTTTCAAGTTGCAGGTCGTGGTGAGCTACAATTAGGAATATTAATTGAGACTATGAGACGTGAAGGTTTTGAGCTATCAATCAGCAGACCATGCGTATTATTCAAAGAAGATGAACAGGGGAAGAGATTAGAACCAATTGAAGAAATCCAAGTTGATGTTGATGATGATTTTGTTGGAGTTGTGGTTAAATCACTTGCCATACGTAAAGCAGAAATGACTGATATGCGTCCATCTGGCGGCGGTAAAACTAGAGTAACATTTTTAGGACCATCACGTGGTCTGATTGGCTATCACGGTCAATTCTTAACTGAAACTCGGGGTACCGGTGTTATGAACCGTGTTTTCCATAGCTATGCTCCCTATAAAGGAGCTATTGAAGGAAGGCGTAATGGAGTGTTAATTTCTAATGGAGATGGTGAAGCTGTTGCCTATGCTCTATGGAATCTTGAAGATCGTGGAAAAATGTTTATAAACCCTAATGAACTAGTATATCAGGGAATGATTATAGGAGAACATAATCGGGATAATGATCTAGAGGTCAACCCTCTAAAAGCCAAGCAATTGTCAAATGTTAGGGCTTCGGGTAAGGATGAAGCTATGAGGCTTATCCCACCAACCATTATGACATTAGAACAATCTATCAGCTATATCGAAAATGATGAAAGGGTAGAAGTTACTCCTAAATCAATTAGACTTCGTAAGGCAATGTTGAATCCTAACGACCGGAAGAGATCGGAACGACGCGAGGGCTAACTTTTTGGGGTCATCTTGAAAATGATTGGGAATGGATTGCTTCGTCGGCTTACGCTTCCTCGCAATGATAATTGTAGTACATAATACGTCATTGCGAGACCATGTAATGGTCGAAAATTCATTTCTAATTGAATTTATTTCAGGATGACTCGAATTTTGTAAGAATAGCATGTTCTTTAGTAATTACTGGAAAAAATTGTTTGTTAAAAGGAAATAACTCTAATGTTTTATTGTTAACAAACTCAATTTCAATAATATCACCTGCATTAAAATTAAAGATATTGGTAATTTTTCCGATAACGACTAAATTGCTATCTAGCACTAATAAACCTCTTAAATCTTCAATGTAAAATTCGCCTTCACTTAATGTAGGAAAATCTGACCTATGACAAAAAATCTTACATCCTTTTAATTCTTCAGCGGAGGTTCTATTATTCACTTGGTTAAATCTACATATTATATCACCTTTAGAATTTTGACTAAGTAGTTTAAGAATAATTTTTTCTCCTAATTCATCAACTAAATTCATTTTAATGATATTAGTATTTGGCATAGTAAAAGATTTTACTATAACATTG